>VHZZ01014793.1:33314-48205 GCA_009801015.1 Silene noctiflora
TAGAGGAGAAAGAGTAGATGATAGTATTGAATTTTTGGATAATCAAATACAAGTGCATGAACCTCTCTTATATAGGAGGATTACTTGATGGCTACTCCAAAAGATAAATACAACTCATTATTTAATTTTAGTAATTCCTAAATTCAGTTGAGATCCACAATTGAGGCACATGGGTGGTTGCTTCCATCATTTGTCCTATTCTCTGCATTCCATAATTGGCCTTCAGAATTTGTTATGGTCCCATGTGCAGAGTCTGTCATAAAATTCTCCTCGATTTCAGTTGTGGCCACGCACCATAGTGCAACAGTATTTCCTTGCGATGTATCAATTACACTTTACACCCGTGCTTCAATGGCGCTTGCGAAATTTGCGAACTTTGCGAAATTGGAGCACACACCCTTACCTTTGTGTACCAAAACTAAACAAAATAGTGAACTAGTGAATATAATGGCCTCTCAATTTACATATGAATTTTATCTATGTGATTTAAGTACATTAATCTACCTTGGTTGTCAAGTTACAACACCCGTTACAACACCCTATACGCTAATTTATCAAATGTTCAAAAAAAAAAAAAAAAATTGAAAAAGATTTTGAAAGGAAAACTGAACTCTACAAGGGAAGGGAAGAATTGAATTAATGTTGCTGGTTTACACCTGCAAACTCCCTATAATAGGCCGGTAACCGGAGATGTTGTAAACACTGGTTTATCAATGTTAACACTGTATCCATCATTGTTGCAAATACTCTTCCTTCTAGGCTTAGCCTCTCTGAGCATTGTGATAATGTCCCTCATTGATGGCCTTTCTTTCAGTAACTTAGCCGTGCAGAGAAGAGCAATCCGAAGGACGAGGATCATTTCTTCCTGTATGTACTTGCACTTCCCCGACACATCTGCATCTAGTACTTCCTCTGTCCCTTTGCTGTCTCTAATCTTCCCTCTAACCCAATCAACTAAGTCGGTTGCCTCTCCGATAGATGGGTCTAGTGGCTTCACCCCGGTGATTAGCTCTAGGAGTACTACTCCGTAGCTGTAGATATCGCTTTTCTCGTCGATCTTTAGGCTGTACCCATATTCTGTTGTACAAGGTTTCAGAGATTTTACTTTCGAGCTTAAGGAAACATGTTAAAACTTGTCAAAAAATTTAGCAGTAGTAAACTAATTATGCAATTGATCTTTGATATGTAATATATTAAACGCTCACCAGGTGCAATATAACCGTATGAACCAGCAACCATGGAGACAGTCTTGTCTTTGTTAAGCATCATCTTAGCCAGCCCAAAATCCGCAATCCGAGCCTCAAAGTTTTCATCGAGTAATATATTGTTTGACTTGACATCACGATGAATCACGGAAGGGTGGCAATCATGGTGGAGGTAAGCTAAGCCTTGAGCCACTCCGACTGCAATGTTGTACCTAGAAACACAATCTACAAGCATGTTGTTTTTAGGGCATTGCTTGCTACCATGTAATGCTCTTCCCAGGCTTCTGTTTGGCATGTACTCGTAAACCATCATAACCTCATTTTCATTGTGCAAGTATCCTAATAGCTTGACTATGTTCCTATGTCTAAGCCTTCCTAGAAGATCCACCTCAGCTAACAAGTTCTCTCCGGTTTCCACATCACCGGGTAATTTCCACAGCTTTTTCACGGCTATGATTGAGTGTGGCTTTTGGATCTCGGCCTTGTAGACTATCCCAGATCCTCCCATTCCGATCACATTTGTTTCCTTCAAGCAAGATAAGATTTCTGCACTTGTAAAGTCTTTGGAATGCTATTAGTCTCCAAGGCCATTCTTTGTTGTTCCTTGCAAACCACTCTTCTACTGAACTGCTATACAAATACCATCTTCTGTACACCATCCTTCCTGCTAAAAACGATAATCCCAGGCCTAAGAGGACCGATATTCCTACCCCAAATCCAATTATTATATGATTTACCTGTCTTTTTCTTGATCGGTTTAATGACTTAACATGGGTTCTAGAGCATGGAAGGAGTACACCTCCACAAAGACCAGGATTGCCTGTGATTTCATCTGGGTTGATGCTAGTGAACAAGCCAGTTGAAGGTATAGGACCTTCAAGCTTGCTGTAAGACAAGTTTAGGGTTTCTAAAGTAGGTGAAGTCCCAAAAACATCAGGTATTTGACCCGTCAATGAGTTGTTAGATAGGTCAAGAACAGCTAAAGTGGGCAGTCCTGCAAGGGTATTAGGGATTTTCCCTGAGAGTTGGTTTTCTCTAAGATTTAAAGTAACCATCTTTTCACATGATGCAATGCTCTTTGGAATCTCTCCAGACAGATGGTTGTGGGACAGATCAAGGACATTTAAAGAAGGGCAATCTTGAAATTGGTTGGGAAGATGACCCTCTAAGTTGTTCTTAGAAGCCTTAAAAGTTTGTAGTGTAGGAATGGACAGAATTCCTGAAGGGAGAAATGAGTCAAGATGGTTGGAGGACACATCAATGAAGGAAAGTGTTGCTGAAACCGAAAGATCAGCTGGGATGGACCCATTTAGATTGTTGTTTTCTAATTCCAACCTCTCAAGTTTAGGCAGTGCGCCTAAACCAGTTGGGATAGTCCCGGAAATTTGATTGTTCTGTACCCTAACTCTGACTAATGAATCACATTTTGTGAGGCCTAAAGGTATAGGACCAGAGAAAGTATTGTTAAAAAGAATGAGTTTGATGAGATTGCCAGAATTACATAAATCAGGAGGAATTACACCTGAAATTGAGTTTGATGAAACATCAAGCCATTCCAAAGGAGAATTTAGACCTAATCTTACAGGTAAATGACCTGTCAGTGAATTCTGCCATAGATTAAGTACTTGCAAATTGGTTAACTTTCCAATCTCTTTCGGTATTTCAGCAGTCAGATGATTGCACATCAGATTCAAAAGCCGCAAATTCGTCAGGTTTCCCAATTCCTTTGGAATTTCACCTGAAATTTCATTATCAGAAAGATCCAAGTATGACAGGGAGGAAATATTTCCCAATTCCCTCGGAATATTCCCTTCAAAACTGTTTTGATACAAAAACACTGTGGTAAAATTCTGCAACATCCCCAGTTGTGCAGGAATCTGCCCACTTAAGGTCCCAATAGCAAGGTCTAAATACTGTAGTTTACTAAGGTTCCCAAATTCTTTGGGTATAGACCCTACAAACCAGTTATACCCAATGATCATAGTTTCTAAAGAAGACAACTGCCCAAGTTCAGAAGGCAGTTTTCCTGTCAAATTATTACCTGACAGACCTAAGAACCTCAATTTCTGAAGCTTTTTTAAGGACGTAGGAATTGAACCCTCAAAATAACTCCCTTTAATGTCAAACACCTCAAGGGAAGTAGCATAGCCTATATCCTGGACCCAACAAAGTTGTTTCCTGAGATGTTGAGACTAACAATATTTTTCGCGTTTCCGAAACCAGAAGGAAAGCTATCAGTGAAATCATTCAAACTAAGATCAATACTTACTAAAGAAGTGAGGTTAGAAAGAGATTTAGGCAATGAGGAAGCAAATGCATTGCATGAAAGATTGAAACTTTTTAAATATGTGAGGTTTTTGATAGAATCTGAGATTTTCCCACTTAAATTCATACTGGAAAGATCACGTTTTTCTACAAAACCTGCTGAATTACACCAAACACCCTTCCAATTACAATGAGGAGCATTATTTGTTTCATTCCAATAATTGATATGATCCAAAGAATCAATAAAGGATTTTTTGATAGAAATCAAAGTAGAAAGTTCATCATTTTGTGTAATACATAAAATTAGTGTGACACCAATAAAACAGTAAGAACACAAAAAAATGAAAACTTGATTTCTTCTCATTTTGATCTGCATTACCCTCAAAAATCTACCTCTTTTGTGATCAAGTTTTGATCTTTATGATGACATTTTCTGTTTTTGTTTTGTTTTGGAGCTATAGTAATCAGAGATGGAAGAAAGTGGCAGCTTCCAATTCTATATTAAAGAAAAAAAAGTGAGTAATTCATAATTGATTAGTAAATTGATTAAATTGATGATTAGATTAATAATGGAATTCGTGAGGTATTAGGAATTTAAAACAGCTTAAAATGTATGTATGTGATTATAAAGTAATTTGGAGGTTAGTGAATTATGTTCCGACATAAAACATGGAGAGAATGTGTTTTCAGCTGATTTACTGACATCCTACTCTACTTAATCATTAAGGACATTGCATGGTCAACCCATAATGTTTTCTTAATTTCTTTTAGACTTTTACCCTTACCCAATAAAATTTCTCTGTATACCTGTTTATTATTCTGGTATTATGCAATCTTTGTTTTCCTGATAAAAAACTGTAAATTCTGTGCTTGACAGTAGATGTACGTGAGAAGCATGGGTCACAATATCTCACACAAATTAAAGATACTCCAAAGACGTGGTTTGATTCGTAAGAGAAATGGTAGTTCCACGGAAATAACAATTTTCACGATTATGCATTTCACATGAATTGGCGAAAACTTGTTTGATTGCAATACAGGAAGTGAATTCCACCGAAATCCCACTTACCTAGTGGGGACTCGGGACTCGGGACTTGGTAAGCAAATTCCTTCATCATGGAAGAATTGGAGTTCCTATGAAATTGCACTTCATGTGATTTGGGGTAAACAAACAACACATTAAATCACATAAATTACAATTCACGTGTTTTATGAAGGGTAACCAAACGACTCTTAACTATATTGTTCAAATAAGGTGAGAGTGAGATACTGAAGATGATACCGGTCATTCGGTTATGCTGGGTTGAAGTAAATCGAGTCATATGTCGAGTTGATTGGGTATTGGTGATGGGTTATTTTGGGTTGATTTTCCTTTGGTCCAGGTCGGACAAAATAACCTCAGATCAAATTGGGTAATTTTTTATTAACAAATTGAATTTTTCAGATTCTATCTAGGTTTCATTGTAACAACCCCATTCATTAGAAAGCCTTTAATTAACAAAGCCTTCCTAGCAAATAGGGGCGTTACCATCTCGGTTTCCCCTGGTAGTGAGTACAAATCAACTATTTAGAAAGGTAATCATAATATAAGCTTAAGCGTCAAGTGAAATATAGATACAAGTCCAAAACCTCAAACCACAATACCAAAATTATACAAACCAAAACTATAATCCAAAAACCAACTACTCAAAATCGTAACAAGATGTATCAAAACTACCATGAAACTAGATGAAGACTCTCTAGGTGAAATCTGCTCCAAGCCTCCAATCTGCCATCAAGAAAACAACTCAACCTATCAAATCAACTGCTCTCCATATGACCGGAAATATCATATGGTTCACCACAGATTTTGAAAACATTTAAAGGTCGGTCTTAATAGTACAAGTGCTCACAAGAAGATATGTAAAGATGAATATGCGATGCAAGGATGAAACAAACATATCACAATGTCCTCCAAACCTGACTCCAACTCCACCTCAACCCGGTGACGACATCGCAACACCGCCACCAACAACCGGACCGCAGCTCAAAAAGGTATCCGCATTGCAACACGGTATACCGAGCCCGGTTCGCGACCCGGACCTCTGCCAGATTTGCATCGCAACACGAATCCCTCATTCTCAGATCATTAACGTGCACGTCGTCCTTGAAGTAGGAAACTTCAAGGAGTGACCCGGGCCTGAGGCGGTTCGGGGACGGTCTCCCGAACTGCCTCACTCTCCTAAACACTACAACATAATCACAACTCCACCAATATCCACAAGTAACACAATATGCAACACAATATGCCAAGTATAACACCTTTCACAAGCATAATGAATACTAAGTTGTCATAACTTTATGTACCAACAATTACCACAATTCCTTAAGACACAATTACACATTCTCATGATAAGATGCAATTCCCAACAATTATTATGAGGCTAACAAGCAAGTACTATAAATCCTCCTCTATGAACTCTCCTCCTACAATTAATCAAGTAAATACAATTACAACAAGATTCTACAACATCCTAGATGATAGATTACACTAATTGAGTCACCCAAGTACCAAAATCCCAATTAAGACATTCAATTAACAATTATCCCAATTTCCTCCAATTTCTAGGGTAACAACAACAATTAATTAAATAAAAAATATGAATAGTAACTTACAAAGGAAAATTGACAAGAAATGATTAATCTTGGTGCACAAATCCGCAAATCCTAGCTTAGTCTTCTTAATTAGGGTTTTAGGAAAGTTCTAGAGAGTGTTTGAGAGGTTTAGCGTTCATAAAGAGAGAAAAAACATTGTTCATGGCTATATATAGCACTCTCCCAAAAACACGGAACCGAATCCCGCATTTCTGGGCCTAAACCGGAGTACTTAGTCGAGGACTCGGGCGCACTCGGTCGAGTACGTCAGCTACTCGGCCGAGTGCTACCTAGACATGACCTAGGTTAAACTCAGAAGGCACTCGATCACCATGCTCGGTCTAGTAAGTGCTACCCGGTTGAGTACTCTGCTTTACTCGGCCGAGTGCACTACTAAAAATCAGGGGTATTACATTCATAGGGTTTAGGTCGAGTCATGTTTTGGTGAGTAAAATAAAAGGTTAGACTTTTTTTTTTCCATTCTTAGTTTAATTTGTATTAGACCCTGACCAAAAATACGGGTCATCCCGGCTCGTCAGTGCTGCCAAGTCGTCCATTTTGCGCCTTGTGTAGTTCGTTGCATGGTCCGACGCTTCCCGTTTCAACACCGAGCCGGTCCAGGTCTAGAATGTTTGAGCTTGGCCCGTAACAAGCCCTCTTCATTGGCCCGCATGGCATGTTTCTACCCCGTGAATGACATGTGTGTAGGCTCGACCCCGCCTAGGTCGTCAGGTTTTATAGTCGTTGCCCATCAACTCTTCTCTCCGTTTAGTAGTTGTTATTCTATTTATTTTAATCACCATTCTGTTTATAAATACCCCTCAAATTCGACATTAATCCTCACACAACTTAGTGGGTTTGTCTCAAAATCCGGGTAAAGGCTTGCCTTTCTTTTATAACCAAAATAGAATGATTGATCATATGACTACGTATCTTAATCTTGAGGAATTACCTTATGTTATGGTGAAACTTTGCATTTAGAAAATTTTAATAGAACCAATGTACACCCCGCTAATACTTATATTAATCGTCACATTTTAAAACATTTACAAAGTTAAAATAGCTTGAACAAAGAAAATAATTGATTGATTTTTTTTTTGGTTAATTATGATGGTTATGTCGCCTTAACTAGTAAGTAGTAAATGGACTTCTACACAAAATGAACCATTCATGTTCATTATTGTCTTAGATAGGTAGATTTCAAAAATGTCTTAGATGTGTATTATGATATGTTTTCAACGATGAAATATAATGCTTAGAAAGATATAGGTAGATTTAGTAAACCGCGGCTGATTTGATGATATGCTTGCTTCTATCTTGTATTTAAGATCGCATCAGAGCCGGCCTCCTTTTCCTCTACTTTTTCAGCCACAAAAGGACTTGGCGACTATTTATCGTATATGTTGAAGTTAATGATGAGTATTTCAATATCCTTCTTTAGCCGAAATCCCGTTCCTCCCATTTACTCAGGTTATCAAAAATTGTTAGGGATGTTCTTGTTGTCTAGCTAGGGATGGTAATGGGTCCACGACCCTGCCTAGATCCACTTGATCAGACCTTAATGAAGCTGATATGGATTTCATGTTTAGAAAAATTTTCGCGGATATGTGTTGGAGTGAAACCTCTAACTTGAAAGAACTAAGGAGGAGAACTTCACTATAAGCCTCGGAATGCACTCGACATTCCTTGTGAAAGAGGCGTGGAATTCCTAAGATATGACTTAGGCTAGATCACGAAGCAGGCCTAAGACTTGGAGTAGTTTCGTCCGAGATCACGAAGCAAGGACTCAACTCCGCTCCAAAGTACTAAGCAAATGGAGGTTCTCTCGCACTAAGCAAAGATGAATTTTAAAGAAGAAAACTCTTGGTTTTTCTCTTGGTTTTTCATTAATCAAATCTGAATTTTTACATGGGTTAAGTCTTGGTTATATAGCCCAAGACTTYTRATCYTRACCATCCATCATAAATACAATCTAAGGGCTAACAATGGATGAGAAAATAAAATAAAAAAACAGTAGCCCAGCAGCATGACTGCCGTGGGAGCCAAACAACAACAACAAAAGCCAAAAGTGTTCTTCTCTAGGTTCTTACAATGAAAGGGACTTGTGAGCCATCTAGAGAAGTGAACCTTGGGATTTTCTAAACCTTAAAACAACTGAAAACAGCCCCCAATGCAGTCCACACAGCAGCTCCAATGTGCTTACACAAAAACAAGGGTGAAAGCGACACTTGAGTCTTCCTTGATAGTGACATATGGGCATCCTAGAAAAGAACATAAAGCAGCCCCAAAGCTCTTGGAAAACCGGTACTAGGGTTTCAATTCAGTCCTAGGATTGTCTTAGGATGCTGGAAAAAAAGGAATAAGAAACATCGGGATGCGAACAAGGTCAAATGTCGAAAACCGATAAAGAAGCTACTCGGTTTCGTTGCGCGATTTCCACCTAGCTCGGATCCTTATTTAATAACAAGCTCTTAGACAAAAAGCCTCTAAATTCATCATGGAATTGATACGTGACAAAAAATGGACCGTGTTCTTAAGTGGATTTTGAGCTTGAACTCAAAACGTGACAATGCTCCAAACCCGGGTGCTATAACATATTCAGCAATCAGCTCTATCATGTAGAGGACATATCTCTTAGCTCAGGATTCCAATCAAGACCCATGATAGCTCATTTTAAAGCTAAGGGAGTTAGCTTTGCTCTCCAAAAATAATCACCCAAAGGCGTGACCTAGAACTCCATATATTGAACGTTTAGTGCTCATAGGTCAGGGGCGGTCCAGAAATGCGCAGTCTGTTTGCATCGGCCATAACTCACGCTACAGACCTGATATCGTGGTGATTCAAAATCCATTGTTTCGCTAAGATCCCAAGCTTTCCAATGACATAATAATCATAAGATTTGCCTGAGTAAAACATGAGATATAGGGCTTGGAAATTAGGCCTTCTCTAATGACATTTCTGAAAACTATGTAGAAGCTTGCTTTTTTTCTTTCATTGAAATGTACTCAAATGTGGATTGCTTCTTGGACTGTTTCCTTTAGAAATACCATGATAGACCCATGCTTCAACTCCTGTTGCATGTGTTTAGAAAATTTTTCGCGGATATAGGTCTAGGTCTTGTAGTTTAGACCCAGACCCTACCATGAACCCATATTTTCGATTTTTTTTAAATATACAAGAATACTAAAGTTAAAAATAGCCATGTTTTTCTTACCTTTTGTTCAACAATCATATGTTATTTTACTTATTTCAAAGGTCATTAACAAATTTACATATTCGAGAAATAACAATTTTTTTTTTATCATCCAAATAATAACTTATGCAATAATTGTTACTTTGTCAGGATATCAAAATTACATTTAAAAGATAAAGGATTTAAGAAAACAAATTGAAAAAACTCAGAGCTATTGTAATACTACCTTTTTAGTTGTTTTTCTTGTGCAATGTGTAGTTGATAATACGTATGTTGGTAGCGTTTTAAGTGCTGTATGAAGTGGTATATCTTTAGATGTGGGTGAACTTCGGAGACGAAGTTCATTTTAAGGGGGGGAAAGACTGTGATACCCCGTATTTTGAACGTGTATTATTCGAATAGTTTACGTTTCGTAAATAATTAAAGTTAAATAATTATAATGATAATAATTGATAATTGCTTATAAGACATATAATATCATACGAGTCGGAGTTATAAGTGTGTTGGGCCGGTGATGTCAATGACATTGGGTCGTGTGCCTTGCTTTGTGTGGTAGTCTTATGAGTCGGGATTTGATAATATGATACAATAAGCTGAGACAGGTTTAATAATAAAATAATAATTTATCTTAACCTAGCATATAAAAGGAAGAAACCCTAACCTAGTACCTCACAAATCTGAAATTAGAAGGAAGGAGGAGTTTTAGACCTAGCAAACATTTCATCTCGTTATTCGTGTGCAAGGTAAGACCGTCACATGTTACCGTTTTAGTTCGTTTTAATCATATACTCTTTTATAGTGCGTCACCCTATGACCGTTGTTGACCGTGACCTAGCTTTAGACGTCGTGACCACCTGTGACCGCCGTTGACCGGTGTTAACGCGGTGTTTGACCGTAAACCGTGTGTTGTGTTGAGGCTTTAAGACGAGCATGGTTTTGTGTACCGTGGGAGTTAGGAGGAACGGAGGGCATGGTGGTGTTCCTGGAGGAGAGGCGCATCTAGGAGTAGTGTCGTGGTGGTCAGGCTCGGTGGCTGATGCACCGGTGGCCGGAATGTCGAGAAAACAAGGGAGGAGTATGTGGTGTTTGTCGAGGGAGTTAGGGGTGATGACAGGTATGGTTGTGGTCGTAGTGGTGAGAGGGTTGTGTTGGTGGAGTCGTCGTGGCCAGGGAGTGGACCACGATGGCCGCATGGTGGTTGTGAGAAGG
The DNA here is from genome assembly GCA_009801015.1 of Silene noctiflora. Lineage (NCBI taxonomy): Eukaryota > Viridiplantae > Streptophyta > Magnoliopsida > Caryophyllales > Caryophyllaceae > Silene > Silene noctiflora. The sequence continues at coordinate 43,821 of VHZZ01014793.1, forward strand.
AGGGTGTAACACCGCCATACACAAGCTTAAGGTGCCTTAACAAGACCACTCTAGCATATGAAGATGCTACCATCTCGGTTGCCCGAGGTACAATATATCAAAGGAGACCATAAAGAAACAACATTTAATGTGTAATAGTTAAAGTCAGACAACAAAACTCCAAAACTAAAGTATTACAACTGTGATAACCAAAACCAAAACATATTTAAACGTTATAGTGAAAATAGCGGAAGACTATCTATCCAAAACTAGGTGCTGAGTTCATCCCGTCATGCCTCGCGAGATATCCCATGCATACCTGCTCCCATGCATACCTGCTAATCAACTGCTCACCATCCCCAAATGGATCACCATAGTTTTCAAAACACATAAATGGGGCCAGTTACTGAATAAACAATATAAGAGTCATACACAAACCATACACCACATACCCCAAACTCCACATCACACCGAACACCTGACTACACACTAAATGTGCAGTCCTGCCAGATTACTCATCGCAACAGATAATCCACTCCACCAGTGGGGACCACAACCTTACCACCTAAGCCCTGCTCAAAACCATAGAGCAAATAACCCAATGATCATTAATATGAACATCCCCCTTGTGACGGGAACCACAAGGGGCGAACAAGGGCATTAAGCCATTCCCGCAAATGACTCCACTCAGCCGAGGGCGCACCTCGCGAACCATATACAAACAATACAACAACCATAACCGATAAACATGCCAATATCAAGAATGTAATTATCATCACAATACAATCATGCCATCAAATATCTTAAATCATTTAAACAGTAACCGAGTAGGGAAACCCTACCTGAGACGGAAATCACAAAGCTAGCGCCAGAAGTCAGAATCTTTCCTCTACAAAGTCACCTCCTATACAACAAACATCCAATTACGATCTATGCAACAATTAAACTCTCAAAAACCCCCAAGTTACCCAATTAGGGTTTAACCAAAACTAATGAATCAACATAAAAATGACATAAGAATCTTACCCACAATACGACGATCGCAACGGTATGAAAAGACCTAAAAGTTATGCACTTTAGCCCCATGATTTGATAGTAAATAAGGGAGGGGATCTTACATTGTTTGGAATATGTGAGAAGTTTATAAAAGTAAAAGTAAAATGAAAAAGAAACGTCGTTGTTATATAAAAACATCCCCTTTTACTTTAAAATCAAACCGGACGCAAAACCCGTAATGGCACAGGCACTCGATCGAGTAACTAATGTACTCGATCGAGTAACCCCTACTCGATCGAGTAACTAACAAACATAACTCTTCCAGACTGTAATCATAACTTACTCGATAGAGTACCCTCTACTCGATAGAGTACCCAAGGACCAGAATACCTGAGGTATTACAGAGGGAGTTCGTGTATATAAGGCGTGAACAGGGGGTTTAGGGCGCAAGTTTCTGGGCTGAATAGGTGGTGTTTGGGTGAGGTCGAGTGGTGGATGTTCTGGCGGTGAAGAGAGGTAGGTGTTGGCTATGGTGGTTGCCGTCGTGGTTGGTGGTTGAGGCGGCAGTGAGGGGGCTGTTTGGGGTGTGTCGGTATCGGGTTTGGTTGTGTGTGTAAGGAAGAGTGTGTGTGTGTTTTTTTTGAGTCGATAACGTAATTAATTTGCATAATAATTATACGCAGTTAGCCTTAATTAATGTAATTAAGTCGGTTTCGTAATTTAAATAACTCACATAATTAATTAGTGTTGGGTAAACTTGATCAATAATAATTGAATATAATTGGTCAGTTTATAATTCAATATTTATATGGTTTAGGTGACGGATTTGTGGAAGAGCCTTTCTGATTTCTTGCATTAGCTGACTGTGCGGAGTAATTGCTATTAGGTAAGATAATCTACTCAGTCGGATATTAATGTGATATGTGGTTATGTGAATGTTAATTGGATGTTTTTAATGGATGTTTTATTATGATGCATATTTGTGTTGCGTTGGTTACGGTATGGGATTATGAGTGGAATGGTGAGGATGATGATATTGTACTGCCCCAGGCTCAATCGCTGGGTGATTCGTGAGTGAATGATGATTATTGTGCTGCCCCAGGCTCAGTCGTTGGGTGATTCGTGAATGATGATTATTGTACTGCCCCAAGCTCATTCGTTGGGTTGATTTGTGAGTGATTAATTGAGTGGGCTCAGGTTCATGACCTGGAGGAATTGTGAGGATTGGCTCAATGGTTGAGCATTGGCATTGTTTGCGCCTGATTGAATGTGTATCTACTGTTTATTTTATCCTACTCAACCTCGTGGTTGACAGTGTATTCGTGAACACTTGTGATGAATCATTATTGGTGAGAAGATTGATGACAGGTTGAGATAGCTGACTATGGGAGCTCATGGGGAAGCATGAGGATGATTGGATAAGTCTACCTAGTTGTCTAGCTCACATACTTGACGATATTTATTTATTTTATATACTTTATTATTTTCCGCTGCAAGTAATGTAATCTTAATAACTCAGTTTTAGTTTGTTAGGTTGTAATGAGATCATTTAAACCTTTATTATAATTAAAGTACTTTGGATTTGCTATACTTTGTTATACACTGCCTCAGTTGTTTGAGATGGTAATAGTCCTATTTATTGGGAATGTCCTTCTAAAGGCTCCTAAATAAATGGGGGTGTTACAAAGTGGTATCACAGAGAACGATCCTCATTCCTAAAACTAATGAACAATAATGAATGTACGATGTGTCTAATAAAATGAACCCCGGATAGAAGCTGTTAGGAGCCCTCTTAGTACGGTTAGGGAGACGTCCTTAATTTATAACAAGCCCTTTCATTTTTGAACCGGTTACGTTGGGAGAATTTACGAGTGGGTAATTAAAAAGGAAAGTCTCTGAGTCCTTAAAAGGTCTATTGTTCGCTCAGGATATAAATTTTAATCTTGTTGAAGGATGCGAAATAAGGTAAGTATTGTAATGATGATATGAGATGGCCTAGGGCCATGTGAATAATTATGATTGTTGTGATAATGAGATGCATGAATTGGATATGCCGTGAATATTTGGTTGATTATTATTGTGAAGTATGGAGATGGATGATAATTTTCTGTCTAGTGAAATGCGGAACGTGATGCCCTAAGCCGATATATGATTTTATGATTTCGAGTATACTTTAAAGTTATCTTGAGTTACAAATGGTTATAATCTAATTTAGATGGTAGGATACAAGATAGTCGATAGTTGTAGAAAATTTGACATGAAGGGTAATTAAATGTTTGTGATGTGCAATATTTAGTGTCTAAACTTATTCATTGGATTATGGTTTATGGCATGTTATTATTCTTGTGCATAGTTGATTTATTGGTTGATAATAAGATAACATGTGAATCGTGTTAGTTGTATGACGATAATGTGAATTAGATTAAATTACATGTAAATTGTCTGAACTCGTAAATTGCGTTGTATGCCTAGTAATGTTTAAGTTGGGTTATGTCCAGTAACGAGACATGATAAATTTGATCTGTTATATAATTTAAAGAAATGGTATAAGCAAGCGGGTTATGAGAGGATTTGATGGGTATAATAATTGCTTGGGTGTAGATATTAAGTTGATATGTTATATAACTACATTATTATTAAGAGTGTAGAATTTGTTGTGGAATAAGTGTAATACATCAGATTTATGGTCTTAGACTACTCGGCCGAGTATGGGGTACTCGACCGAGTAGCTGTTGTGAGTAGTTTATCAGAGTTCTGTTTGTTGAGAACTCAGGCGGGTGAGTTAGCACTCGGTCGAGTGTGTCTTAATCGATCGAGTGTGCCTTGCTCGGTCGAGTGGCTCGTACTCGACCGAGTGTCCGGTTCGTTACGGGTTTTTCCGCGGTTTGATATAAATAGAATGGAAGCATGTTATAATCATATTTTACACACTAAACTTTTCATTAAGCTGCTTAATCACCTTTTTCAAGAACTCAACAACGTAAACTGCTTCTCTCCTATTCATATCGATCCGAGGCGCGGATGTAACACCCTCATACCCCAAGGTGCCTTACCAAGGCCACCCTAGGCATAAAAGTGCTATCATCTTGGTTACCCAAGGCAATGTATATCAAATAGACCATAAAGAAATGTACTTTAGATAAATAAGTTTAACTGATTACAGAACAAAATACCAAAAACTGTCTAATAAAAATACAAATGTTCCAAACGGCAAACCAACCAAAAGTAATAAAATGTTCAAGACACAACGGAAGACTTCTAGACATCTCGTGGTGACACAACCCAGCTATCCCATGCGCATCCATCTCATAACTGCTCAATAACTGCTCACCATCCCAGAATGGATAACCACAGTTTTTGAAAAATTTAAACGGGGTCAGTTACTGAATACATAAAACAAGATACAAAAG
>VHZZ01014794.1:4462-16407 GCA_009801015.1 Silene noctiflora
TTATCTTTTCAATATTGTTTTTCGTTTTTGACCATAAATCGTAGGACAAATTTATGTTATAGTCCTAAAATTTTAGGGTTTTATACGGATATTACCCTACATGTATATGTACGGTAGCTAGAGATATTTATCATGTTAGAATGCATGCATGATTTTGTAGGTCAAAGTTAGGTGAGTGACTATTTTCTTTCTCTCTTACAAAATATGTACTCCACTTGACTCGTCTTTCTTTTGGTTTGTATCACACACTTTATATTTAGGTCTTATTTATGTTGAATTCGTTCTTATGCTATAATATTTGCTTTTATTTAATATTTCTTTCCTCGGTCGATATTATTCTAGGCTTTTTATGTTTGTTCTCATCTTTTCGATGATGTCAAGAGGGGGAAGAAATGACCATGATTTAAGCATTTGCCTAAGCTTGCTCCTTGTCAAGACCTAATGTCTTTTAAGGTTCTTAAGTGCTTTCGACTTTGAATACATTTGTTACGATCTCGAGTTGATCAAATTGTATAAAAGGACGGTATTATGTTGAGGGGGAACTCTACACTTAATCACAATTCTATGAGACTTGCCATCATCAAAAAGGGGGAATTTGTTGGATCATATATTCAAATATGTTTGTGTTTTAATGATGACAAGTATGTTATCCAATTTATATATATATATACCTTGCTCGTAATTGTTTGTTCAGTCTTTATAGATTGGATTTCTTACGTTTAGCATTAAAGAATTGTGATTAACATGAAGTTAAACAAGCCTCGTGATTAACATGAAGTTAAACAAGCCTCATGATCAAGCATTCAATCAAGATCAAAGTATATTCAAACTTTCAAGTGTTGATCAAGGGGTGTTCAAGTAAAAATCTAGAGAAGCTTGTATGGAAAGATGAAGACTATATTGAAGATCTACGGGAAGATTAGATAGAGTAGGTTGTCATCTCGTAATGATATTAAAAGAGTAATCTTTGGTTAGTAGAGTTATAGCCTCACAACTATAACCTTACTTGCACAAAGACTTAAAGTTATAGGTGGTCTACTATAACTTTGAGATGCGAATAGTTAATTTCACACGACTTACGATTTTCCTCTTAAACATATTTCGAAAAATAGTTCCTTTAAGTTTTATCTTTGAAATATTTTGTTGAAAACGTTTGTATAATAAAATGGACATGAATCTTTGGTTGGGTGTGTAATATTAGTTATCCATATAATTAGTGATTCTATTAAAGCAACTTATGAGTTGTATCTTTAATCACTAATTAGGGTTTTTAAACATTAGCATTCAAAACACTAATTGAATCTAATAACCTAATGTTGATTGCTAAGGTTTGACACGCAAACCAATGTGCCTATGAGCCGTTTATGTCCTGTATTATCCCAAGTGAAATAAAATGATATATCAAGATTATCTTTAAAGATATTTCTTTATTCTTTGGATTATCTAAATATATTTTATTTCCTTATAAAATATGGTTAGATTATATGATAAGATATTTTCTATTCAATTATATTAAATCTTATCGTATCTAGGGTTTTAAAGAAAAGATATCAAATAAATATTTGTTTGAGATATCATATCTCTTTATATCTATCCAATATCTTTTCCTAAGATTCTCTAAATAAAAATAATAGAAATTATATTTGATTTCCATATCACTTTTATTCTAGTATATAAGGTTTAAAGAGAAAGATATCAAAGGAATATTTGATAGAGATATTTTATATCTTTATTTTTATCTCATATCTTTTCTAAACATTATCTAAATAAAAATAATAGAAATTATATTTGATTTCCATATTATTTTTATTTCTGTATCTAGGGTTTCCTTAGAAACCTAGATCATGTCTTCTACTATATATATACACGTCGCACTACATAGTTTTTGGTTAGACTTTTCGAGCAGAATTTTTATCAAGTGCAAAACCGTTTTTAACGAAAATAATCTTTGCAATTTCTTATTTTCAAAAGTCGTGTGTGGTTATTTATTGCATTTACTTTTAATTATCGTTATAAGATAATAGCGCTTTACATGGTTCTTACTTGTTCATTTGTGAACATTAGAAGAACAATTAAGCACTCTCTTATTAACGTAAGATAGTCGAGTATTTAACGATACTCAAAGTGAGTTACAACTATAGTTAGTTGTACGAGTAGAGTTGATAATTTTGTAATCCGTAGAAAGGTACTAAAATTACTAATCGAGAATAGTGGATGTAAGTTTCGATTTGTGAAACTGAACCACTTCAAAATCCCTTGTGTCGTTGCCTCTTTCATTCGTATTTCTGCTTTCTTATCGTTTAGTTTACTTAAGTTTAATCAATAAACATTAAGTAAATATCTAATCGCGCTTCATACGGAAAATTGTTAAATAAACGAAAAATTTGTATACTCAATTCATTCCTCTCTTGAGTATCTTGGATCAATAGACTCTTCAAAAACTACTTTATATTTGAGGGTATTTGAAAAAAGACTACCTTAAATTATTTCTTTTTTGTTTTTGACAACCTTTGTTTTCATAAAATTTTGTCAATAACTACCTACGCTACGAGTCTAGACGCATTTCGTCAGTTTTCAAGCTTTAACCTATCTCACACGACTCTTTTATGTTTTAATATGCCTTAAACTCGATTTTGCAAAGTCATGATGTACTTACGCTTAACTTTAGTAGATGTTCGTTTATTGAAATGTAAAAACATAAATTTTGTTTACCTGAGGTTAAATTGTGGTTTGAACGCGGTTGATCATTATTGTTTGATGTTAACAGAGTCAGGTGAGATAAGTTAATGTCGCTAAATCAACCAAATCTTACTATATTTTCAGCATAGGTAGTTTTTTACCCATAAAAAAAACAAAGTTAGCCTAAAACAAGAAAAATAATACAAGGTATTGTTTTAAAAATGGGTTATTTTATAGAAATAATTCAAACTAAGCCTCATGTTCTTATATTAATCCCAATTAATGTTTATCTGACAATAATCTTAACTATAACATCATTTAACTTGTACTAAACTCATCCTATAATTGACCTGATGTAGCCCGTTTTCCAACAGGTGATGATGTGGCTCCACCTTTTTATTTTTATTTTTTTTTATTTCTGGTTCCTTCTTCATCTCTTGTTCTTAGAGTTCTTACTTCTTCATTTTCTCTCCAATTTCAAAGAATGTGAGTGATAATCTGCATACACATATAGACCATAATCATATATAATTCACTATAACATTTCTCATTCATAAATTGCCTAGCCTAACTTCCAATCTCAGCCAAATTAAAACCCTCAAAGCCTCTCTCCAAAACCCGAATCCCCTTACCCCAGCGTCGAAAACGCACCTCATATCCTCATCAACAACTTCAATCCCAGGCAATCCACCTTTACTGGCCACAACTACAACCTCACGATGCATCTTTCATGTTAGACGAAGCACACGGATGGCCGACAAATCGGCACAGGAAGACGGTAGAGGTACATGAGGCTATTGATGGTGAGAGAAAGGGGTCAGATGATAGATCTGAGCGAGGGGTTGCTGTGGGTGGGGTACGTAGTGGCTAGATTTCAAGCAAATGGGGTTGTGATATGGTGGTTGATTGCCTTAAACAATGCGAGTGGTTAAAATTTTTTCTAATCATTCTCATTTTAAGGGATAAAGGATGAAGAACAATCCTAATCCATGAGGGGAAATGGGTGGAATGCTAGACCAACATCAAAGCGTTTCCCTTATGACGGGTCGGTATTTGTGACGGGTAATGCCACTCACAAAACGAATAAAGCAAAAGGTGGGGGCACCCCTCCACTTGCTTTCCTCTCTCTTCTCATGGGTCTTTTGTCTCACAATTTGGTACCCGTCTTCTCAAAGTGACGGATAATGCTAGTACTGATCATCCCATTTAATTAGGCGGTGGAGTAACAAGGGAGGTGTTGTAATGGTAGTGATGGTATGAATAAAAGTTATTTGTTCCTAAAAGTTATATAAAGTTGACTAAAATTAGGGTTATAGCCATAGGAAACCGGCCGTTTAGGTTTCCCTTCCATGGGTTTAGGGGAAGTTAAATGATGAAATAGTTAGGATTATTCTCAGTTAAACATTAGTTAAGATTAATATGAGAAGAGTAGGCTTAGTTTGGATTATTCTCATCAAATAACCCTTTACAAATACCTCTAAATATAAGATAGTTTTTGTAAAAAAAAACCTAAAATAATATGGAATGGGGAGAGAGAACTAATTGGCAGTTAAAAATTTGACAGCAAAGAGGAGGTGAGATGGTGAGCATAGACTTGTTGACAATTGTATATTATGCCACCATTATACAATACACTTGCTAAATATTTATTTTATAATAATTTATAACATCGATTATTTAGAATTAAAAACAATTGTATTTTTAAATTTGAAAACTCGAGATTGTGATCATTTTTCAACTCTTTTACGATTAAACAACATTTTCTTAATCATTTGTCTTCAACTAAAAAGATGGAGTTTCCAAATGAAGATATTGTGAATCCACCTTAAAATTCTTACACTTTTAAAAGAAGAGTTTTTTAAGGAGAATATTCTAAACTATTAGGATTCTTCTCAAAATACTTCATACTCTAAATTAACTACCACTATAACCAACTATCACACCCTTTCACGTTGAATAAAACAGGCGGAAGGGCTACCTGTTCCACTGGTTTCATTATCTTTTACCCTTCTTTTTCTGATTTCATCTTTCTGCTGCTTGTATGAATAGTGTAGATCTTGCAAATTTTGCTATAACCCAGTGGTGTATTATCTTTATGCTGCTTGTATGAACATCTTTATTCATTCCTCCATAATGTTCTACTCTTCCACTCTTTCACTCTCACCCTCACATCTTCATCATTTTTCTTCATCATTTTTCATCCATTGAAGTCATTCGGTTCATTCATCAATGACTACCATGTTACTGGCTTCCCTAACCAAATTTGTATCCATGCTAACTATGGACCAAGCCACCCGCGCCAAGCGCATCCGCGCGTTGGAAGAGTTCAGGCGGCGAAACTTATCGCACGGAACTTTGTAAACAAAACACGTCATGAGCCGTTATCGATTTGAAAGGCTTTCAAACCAGTGAAAGGTTGAACAAGCCTGTATTTGAGGAGTTGCCACCAAGTTTTGTGGAAAACTGGAAACCGTTCGAATACTTCATCCTATGCCAACATGAAGTATGACATAGACACTAAAGACATTCGTTTATCCTTAACATTCCATGTCTAGAATGACTCTCGCGATACCATGAACAAGGATGTCCAAAGAGATCTTGAGTAAGGGGTAAGGGTACGTATTAGGAAATTTTTTAAGCGAACACCTAATCTCACCCGCCTTGATAGCGGCCTCTACTAATAATCAGGAAAATTGTTTATACTCGATGTGTTGTTGATTATATGCATGCAATGCAACATCCATTAGATTAATCTTAGCATGTGAATTAAACTATGTCGGTGAACACACAATTTACATTAGTAGTCGAAGTAGGAATTTATATTCATTACATGTGATAAAATGCAAACAAATAAATCATACAAGGTACAAAATATAAATTACTTGGTGAATACGAAATTAATGTCGTAAAAAATACTCAAAAAGAAGTTTAAAAAAAGAAAAGAAAAGAAAATAAAAGAAAATAAATAAAGAAGATAAAATAAAGAAGTGAAATCATTTAAAATTAAAGAAAAAAAAATAATTAAGTCGAGGCGAGTTGAATTCAGAGGCAGAAACCTACTCAGAACAAGCGCAACAGATGACGCACTCTCTGAAAGGGGCACAACAATCACTGCGTCTATTCTAGAGGTGGGTTATGACTGTGAAAGTGATGTGACTCGTATTTACGCACATTTAGTCCCCTAAATAACCTCATTTTACATGCTTTTATGTATGCATTAGGGTCGTTTCTTATCTTTAGCTACCTAATTGCTATTATATGAGGTTTCGGTGCTTTTGGAAGGAGAAGAGTGCCAACCTCGCATTCTCGAAGCATTTTGGAGCTAAATTGATTCGCATTCAACGATCAAGCAACAAGGAGGAACCGAGACTAAAGACCATAGTAAGTAGAAGAAGTATTTGGGCAATGAAGAGGAGACCCCCATGAGTTGAGGGGCAGCAAAGCCAAGCAAGCAAGAAAATTGCATGCTGACTCGTGCGAGCTCAGCTTAGCTCGTGCGAGTCCCAGCCCAACTCGTAAGAGTTCCACAGGACTCGTGCGAGTTCCCCAGCAGGATGCTTTCTCATTCAAAGTAAGTACTCCCACGAGTTGCTCTGGCTCTAGCATTTCTTTGGATCTTCTTAAGAGGCCTAATCGTCATTTAAGCCCTTAGTTTACCCTAATACTTGTACTTAGTATAAATAGCCTATGTAATTAAATAATGAGGGATACATTATTAGGGACTCTCTTAGCTTAGATTAGTTTAATTACATCTTAATAATTTCCTTGTTATTCAAGTAATCTTAGATCTAGTTTGTAATTGAAGAATTATTGAGTTTTGGATTGGAGAATTGACAAATCTTCATCATTAATCAAAGCTTTCTTCTATTGTTCTTCCATTTTCTTGTTCATATTAAGTTGGTATAATCCTTTTACTCTCTACTTAATTATTTAATTACTCTTTTGTTAATTGTTTTATTCTATCATCATGTCTATGTTTGTTAAGATGATTGACACCATTTATGACATGTTTACCATGATGATGTGTGAGTAGTCCTCTAGCTAGGGTTAGTGGGGGATTAAGGGAGTAACTATGGGTTAGATCTATGCTTGATGAGTTCATATGAATGATTGTTTGTTATGTTCTTCAACTTATGCACATGTTATATTTGATGAAATGCTTGATTGACAACCTAGTATGATTCTTTATCTCTTTAACAAGACTTGTAAGATATAAATCAACTCGAGGATTGTTAGACCATGCATAATGTTGAATAGGGAGAACCAAGTCGTTGTAGGCATCGTAAGTTATAAATCAACTCGACTCCGAGACCTAAGTCTCCCTAGGGATTGTAAGATATAAATGAATTCGATCCCAACATAACTACAATCATTTACCAGATTCATTACTATGATCATACCACGTTTCCCCTATGAACCGATGACACCCTATTGCCTTTAATAAATTGTTTACATCTCTACTTTTTATTTACATGCTTTGTTATTTCATTTATTTACTTTTTCGTTGTAGTATTCTAGTTTACATCTCAACCCAATTTGTGACACAAAGACATAGCTACTTGCATTTAATAACCATTTGATAACCCATCCTTTGGGATCCGACCTCTACTTGCTACTTGATAGTTAGTTGAGTATAAATATTGTTTGATAAAGTGTGACAACTATACCTTCCATCATAAAGTCATACCCATAGTCGTTAATTTTCATTGGTGATTTTAGTCGATTATTTGATTAATTTGACTCGAAGGAAGTGATTTAAGCATGTTTCATTGTATTAGATTCGTGGATTATACGACGATTAAAAGAAAAGATGGAAAGTCGAAATTAATCACACGAATTAAAAACTCGAATTACAAAACGAGATTTAGGATTAATTACAAAGATTGAAAATGAGGAATTAAAACCGAAAAACAAATCAAAACAATATACCAAACCGAATTCAAGGGACTCGATCCTGCAGTAATTGCAGGCATTTCCTACTAAATATACAGTCACTGAGTAAATGAGAATGGGTCTCAGGTGCAGCCCTACATAAATCACATAGCCCATCAATTTGAAGTCCCATAAATTTGTCTTTTGTAAGTAATCTTTGATGCATCAACGCCCAGAAAATAAAAGAACTCTTAGGCACATTTAATGTATTCCAACATACAAACCTCTATGAAACCTTTGAAACCCTACTCCTTAGCCAACTATAGCCCTCATTCACAGTATAGTCTTGATCAATATTCAACCATCTGTCATTTATGTATGCTTGTTTAAAAATTTGAAGTATATGAGCAATCTTCCTCCATGACCAGCTACAGTCAGAAGGAGTGTCATAATTTGTCCAATCCACTCCTTTTATATAAACATGATTAACCCATCGAACCCATAAGTGATATTTTTTTGTTGCCAACCACCAAGCATACTTACCCAATTGAGCCTTATTCCAACACTTTGACTGTTTGATGCCTCAACCCCCTTCCTCCTTAGGAAAGCAACATATATCCCAATTTATGTTAGGAGCTTTTTTGTACTCTAAACCCCCTTCCTCCGACCAATTTTCTTCATAATGCCACTAGGAATGAGAAAAGATGGAGGCCCAATAAGAGTGAAGAGATGTCAGAACAGACTTGACCAACACTAGTATTCCTGCATAGGTCGGAAAAGAGTTCCGAAATCCTAAAGATGGGGGCCATTCCCACGAAGACTCAAGGGACGAAGGAGTTGGTTTCCGAATTGTAATAGTCTAGTAAATAAGATTAGCTAGGTGGCCATATATGGATTATTTACTTACTTGTTTTCATGCCAAATCGTCGTCACATGCATTTTTTTTCTAGTTATTGATTTAAATTGTCTAGCATTCACCTATTTAGTTCACTTAAAAGTGATAGACAATTTAATTGATAAGATTTCTCACTTTTCAAAATTGAGATTAGCTTTACCAAATAGTAACAACTATGAATCCCTTCGTCATTAGGGGTAGGCTCGGCTCACCGGGGTGCTTTCTTTTTACGTAGGGCAAGTAGAGTGATAAATGTTACTACGCGCGAAATTTGGTTGGACTCAACGGAACAAGTATGGGATGATTCGGCCCACCGTACCCATATTTGGTTCCGGGGCTAAAGATGGAATTTTAAGAAAATCTGTCGACCAAGAGTTCTAATAGTAGAATCAGTCAAGGAGTTGGCTCACCAAATTTATATAAATGAGGGATGTTACATAAGGGCCATGGTGCGTCCTGTGTTGCTAGAGAAGGGGACGTTACCTGCTACTATTTGTCCAGGACTCGTTTTGGAGGTATGAACCTTCCTTTTATCTTGTATTTTTCATTTTTCATTCGCATTGGAGTAGGAATACTTGACTTGACATGCAAATAATTGATTATTTATTTACTTTGACAAATAGTAGATCATTGTAGACAAGTAAATGATTATTTAAACAAATCATTATTTAAATGATTATTTAAACAATTGATTATTTGGTGGATGAATGATCATTTAAATAAATGATTATTCACATTTCTGGCGAATGCATGATCATTGAAACCTCTTTTCTTTATTTAGGCCTGGATCTAATCGTACTTCCCTGGCTTCGCGCCCACGAGGGCAGCCAACGTGCGCAGGGAGTACCATGTTGTGAGGGACTGAATCATTTATAGACAAAAGAGCCAGCGTTCCTCTTACGATACCTGCAGAAGGGGTGTCAACGCTTTGCGGCTTGACGATGTAAGCATTATTTCCTAAACTTCATCTGTTGTAAGTCTTTGTATTAGTTTTTATATTGTCTAACCCTTGCAACACACTTTAGTAGGTGCCGAGGCCTTGGGAGGACTACACTGGGGTACCAGCTTTTGTGGCTGAGGTACTTAGACCTAGGAGCTCGAGTATACTCCTTCTCACGACGCCCATGGGGCCTGTTTGGTACTTGGGTGAGCGCTTAGTTTGAAAGTGTCTCCATGACATCCTTACTTTCCCCATCGATCCATCGCGGATGATGTTTAAGGAGCTTAGCGAGGCGAAGAGGATGACCGACTTTGCTGGATCCGCTGGCGACACTCTCCTTCTTCCTGAGTTAGAGTACCCGGAGTTTGTTTCGAGGAGGTTGGCGTACTGGCCGATCGTGGTGAGTATTCTTTCCGTTTGCTTGTTGGGAATATTACTCTACTTTCGAAAGGAAAATGTGTTGATGAATCTTGTGTTTGACATGACATCGATACTACTGGTGCCGAGCCCCTAGCCTTTCCCGAGACTTTTGAGTACGTGGGGCCGACTGGTGTGACGGTGTCGAAGGAGCTCCCTTCTTTCCCCGAGGCGGTGGCTGAGGCTTTTCTCGACGAGTGGCAGCACGTTGTGTGGAGGGTGAGTTCTTTGTCCAAACTCTTCTCTTTATCTTATTTTTAGCATGTAAAAACATGAAATGTTAATTTGGTTTGATTTGAAAAAGCAGGTGGCGCCGTTGAGGCACGCGGAGTTGTGGCGGATGGCCAACCGGCTACGAGTGAAAGCTGTCCAGGCACTCGAGGGTCGTTCTGGAGGAGAGGTTAGAACCCTTCCTTGTTTTAATAGAAATTTGAATTTATTTAAAAGCTTCCTTTGTACTTTGATAATTATTCTTTTTGTTCTGCAATGGGAGCGTGAGCGTGAGCTTGAGATGAAGCGGTCATGTGAGGAGGCGGCCCACTTGGAGAGGGAGCTTGAGGTTCGTGATGCTGACATCGCCATTCTTGAGTCGATGGTCTAGGACCTTAGGAGGCGTAGAGCTTGAGTAGTGTAGTGATCAACCTTCTTTTTGTACTTTTTAATTTTGTTTTTTTCTGGGGCATGAGCTCGAGTCTTGTATATATTTTATATATTTTGGTATATATAGATGGGGGCCTACGTGCCTTTGCTGCAGTTGGATGTAAATATGAACTTTGTTCCTGCAAGTTAGCTTGGAAACAGGTTTGGCATAGTGACCACTTGCGTCATCATGTTGCCGAAATTTACGCAGAAAAGGCAACTTAAAACAATTATAAACATGTAATTACAAGTTAAAAATGGCCTAAAATGTAAACTTTGAGTTAAATCGGAAAGAAAAAAAGAAAAAAAAGTGCCTGAAAGTGAGTTGACATTGATGTGATGTATGACTAAAAGACGGGAGTGCTTCCTCCTAAAAAAAAGAAAAAAAAAGTAAGTTTGAGACAATAAATGCGTGCAGTGATAGACGCGGAAACTATTTGCCAACAAGTTAAAATATAAAATGTCGAAAAGTTATAAAAAAAAAGAATGAATAAACAGAATGTAACGATGGTGAGGAGTGCTTTCCCTGTAATACCCGCCCTGATAGGACCCTTTGACCATCGTTGACTGACCTTAGATGCATGTCCTGAGTCCTTGTTAAGCCTCGGAGGATTAATCCTTCGTTTTTAGTGCCGTTGATTTATGGCTCGATCTAGCGGAGGCCACTCAATCGAGTAGCCTTGTTACTCGATCGAGTAGGATGCACTCGATCGAGTAGCCTTGCTACTCGATCGAGTAGGATACACTCGATCGAGTAAGTTAGTTACTCGATTGAGTAGCTTGTGTCCAGCGATAAAATACATATCGCGATGTCAGAAAACCCGAATCATTTCATTTTCGTTCTTCTAAACCTAGATGTCGTCGCCTCGCTATTCCTTCTTTTGTTTTCACCTTTTGGGAAGATTGGGGAAGATGAGTCATCACGGGGAAGGGAACAAGTGTCAGGTAGCAGTCTTGCCGCCGGGATGCTTTGTATAGGTATATTGTTGTCATCATCATCATCGTCTCTTTTAGTTTTAGTGATGTGTGTAGTGATAGTGATAGGTTGTCGTGATGATTTGTATAGGATGTTTCAGTGGTTGCTTATTGCCGTGAGGTTGTGTGCGGGTACGCAACGGATTGTTAAGGTAGGTTTTCCCTACTCAGTACTGTATATATGGAATGCATGTATTGATGTGTCTCATGTATGTTTGGATGGATGAGGGGGGTATGGTGAATCGTGTGATGTCTGTGTTGCGAGGTACGTCCTCGGCTAAGTGGGGTCACTTGCGGGAGTGACTTCACGCCCTTGATTCGCCCTCCGTGGAACTCGCCACTGGAGGGGATGTGCACATTAATGAACATGGGTTTACGCGCGGATGAGATGAGCGGGGCTTAGGTGGGAACGGCTGCGGTCCCCCACTGGCAGGGCTACACACCTTGGTGTGTAGTCAGTGATGTGGTGTGGTGTTGATACTGTCGTTTCGTACCAAAAATAAATTACCTAAGTACAACTAACTGAAG
>VHZZ01014795.1:30526-41114 GCA_009801015.1 Silene noctiflora
ATGGCATTAGGAGTGTAGAAATTTGAAGGGAAGAGTAAACGAGAAAGAAAAGATTTACCATCGGGCTTACCCATGAKCRTAGAAAGTATCTCTAATTACCCGGAATTGGAAAGAAGCACCAAATGGCCTAGCAACCCACGTTCCCGATCGGGGTTACCAATCCACTGGCTTTTTTAATATGTGTTTAATAGGATCCATCTTTAAGTAAACATTGACGGAATAAATGAGCATGTAATGACGCAGCTTCGTTGTTGCCCACACAAGAGCGAAGCATCTCTTTTCGAGAGGTGTATCTTTGGTCTCGTACTCTAAGAACTTCTTACGAAGGTAGTATATAGCTCTTTCTTCCTTCCCCAGTGTCGGATCAAGCATGGCTCCTATGGCTGTTTATGTGACGATAAGGTAGAGAGACAAAGGTTGGTCTTTCTGCGGTGGCATAAGAACAGGTGGTTTAGCCAAATTTCCTTGATTCTTTCGAACGCCTTCTGACAATCATCGTCTCACATGGTGTGGTGCATTTTCTTGATCTTTTTGAATATTGGTTCACAGATCTTAGTCATCTTTGAAATTAACCGGCTTATATATTGCACTTTACCCAGAAAACCTCTTGTACTTTATTTTTTGTCTGTGGCTGAGGTATTTCGATTAGAGCCTTGATCCTAGATGGATCAATCTCTATTCCTCTTTAACTGACTACACATCCCAACAGTTTACCAGATATTACTCCGAATGCGCATTTCTGAGGATTGAGTCTCGGGTTGTAGTTGCGCAACCTAAGGAAGAGCCTGCGAAGATTGGCGATGTGACCTTGCCTATCCTTGGATTTGACTATCATTTCATCAACGTACACCTCTACTTTTTTGTGCATCATATCTTGTAACAAGGTTATGGCGGTGCGTTGGTATGTAGCTCCAGCATTGATTAATCCAAATGGCATGACAATATAGCAATAAGCTCCGCATTGGGTGACAAACGTTGTTTTATGCATATCTTCTTCGGCCATTTTTATCTGATTGTAGCCGGCACACCCCCATCCACTAAAGACAGAAGCGCGTGATCAGCTGTATTATCCACCAATATGTCGATGTGTGGTAACGGAAAGTCATTTTTCGGACAAGCCTTTTTTAGGTCTCTGAAATCAACACGAACCCGGATTCGCCAATCCTTCATAGGTACGGGGACTATATTACGCACCCAGTCAGAATACTCGGAAACTTTGATGAACCCGGCTTTGAATTGCTTGTCTACTTCTTCCTTGATCTTGAGAGCCCATTCTGTCCTCATTCTGCCGAGCTTTTGTTTTGCTGGTTTGAAACATGGCTTGATTGAGATTCTGTGTTCTGCAAAATCCCTGTCTATCCCGATCATGTTTTTTTAAGACCAAGCGAAAACATCCTTGAACTCGTAGAGGAGGTCGATGAAATGAGCTTTTTTGATTGGGTCTAGGGTCGTCCCTATCATAATTTTTTTGGGTTCTAGATTTTTTCCTACGTCGATAGGTTTTGTGTTTTCTATGTATGGTGTCCCCTGTCCTTCTTCTAGTATTTCTCTAATTATGTAGGGAGGTAATTTGATTGAGTTTGGGTAAGGATCATCTTCAGTATCGTCATAAACAAAGTTGCAATTAAAATAACACGAGGAGTAAGCAGAATCTGATTTAGTCATATTAATTTTCGAAAATAGATGAAACAAAGATGTCATATGAGCAGTAGTCAGTGACGGAAGAGAAACAGTTTCCGAGACATTCCCCAGACTAATGTTTCTAGGCGATACCAAACCAAGAGAAATGATTGAAGGGGAGTGACAAGAAGAGGAGACTCCAGAGCAACTTCTCTAGACTTGAACTCAGGATCCGACTCTAACTCGAACTCGTCATCTTCTGGTTCTCCTTTGAACATCTCTCCCTCTCTAGTTGTGAGTTTAAAGAGCCTTCCTTGATTATTCGTCCACTTGATCGACTTTCTCCTTCCTAACTACTTCTTGGCTAGATCTACTCGGTAATCAGAGCTGTAGGGTGAAAATGGTCATCTCGTAGTATCATGGTAATGATTTCGTCTTAGGCTACCTTTACGAAGATCTTCTCCAAACAAAAGGCTAATAGCTTGCTCATCGAGACAAGGTGTCGGATGAGCTTTAACAGTCGTGAAATATTTCAATTCCGAATAGCTTGTTTCCTTCGAATATCCAAGGTTTAGGAAACCCATGAAAAGATACATGATCTCCTTCCTTAATAAAATAGCCATTCACTGTAGGGTGATACGACCGCATTTGGATACCCTGATGGTTCTTATTGTGAGATTGAGCGAGCAGTTCGAAGGCTTCTTCTTTTGTTGGCTTGTACCCGAACCCTCAAGGTATCTTCTGAGAATGACCTTCTTTAAAAGGTGGGAAGGTGTTCCTTTTGATGAGGTTTAATGGCATCCCAGGAAAGTATCCTTGGGATTTGAGTATATGGTTAACCACCAGATTGGAGTATGTATTAAAGTATAGTGGATCAAGTTCTCTTTCTATGAGATTGACTACTTGGAATCCTCCTTACTCATGGACTGGGTCTGAAACAATCTGATTGTTAGACAATTTCTCGATCACTACTTTAATTAGAGACAAAGTGATCGTCACTCTTGACCGTCCAATGGAATCTTGATTTTCTGGTGAAGCATGGATGTCACAGCTTTGGAAGGGTACATCCATGGCCTTGAAAATTGACCTTTCATTCGATTGGCCCAGCGGCCACGGTAAGGTTGACAAGACCTACTACTTTACGGCGTGTTCCGTCATATCCGCGAACACCCTGATTAGTCGGAGTCCAGTCTGACTCCTTCATGCCCAATTTGTATGCAGTTTTGAGTGGTATGACATTTACTGCGGAGCCGTCATCCACTAATGTCATGGGTGCATTCTTCTTTAAGCATGTGACGGTGATGTATAGAGCTAGGTTATGGTTGACACCGAATGGTGGCAAGTCTTCATCTGAGAAAGTAACTGGGTCACTTAGCTTAACTGAGTCTTGGAGGACTAGGTTGGCCACATCATCTAGAGTAGAGTTAGGCGATACGTTGAGTTCATCCAAAGCTTGAAGCAAAGCTTAGCGATATAGAAATGAACTGGATACCAATTTCCAGACTGAAAGATCAGCCTTAATCTTCTGTAGTTGCTTTATCAACAAGTCAATAGTTAACTCCTCATTCGTGTCTGTTTGAGGTATAGCATTTCCGGTTGAAGTTGAGTTACTGGTTTGCCCTTAAGTGACATTTTGGTATGGACGACCTGATTGAGTGAGGTGATCAACATCAAGGTCCTCTAAGGCCTTGACAAAAGAGTGTTATGTGAGGTAGATATCTTTATCGTCATCTTCCCACACGCCTGATGGTATTAAGCTCCTTCATTTGTATAATTTCAGCCTCGAGCTTTAGAATTTGTTTGACTAAATCATTGACTATCACGATAACCTTTTGTATTGTAGACTCATTTGATAGGGTAGTGGCCATTTTCGTGGCCCCTTCTCTTTGGGATATTATGTTGGACCCTCTTAGCTGGGAGACAACAACTTCTACTTCAGCGACCTACCTACTTACACTCCTTGCCCATGTGATAAAATTAGACATGGTAGATGTGAGGGTAGAATATGTTCCTTCGTGTTCTGCCATGTTGATTTCATATTCGATTGAAGAAATGACATGTGAGCAATCCAAAGTAAATTCCTCATCTGTAATCACTAAAATTCCAAGAGGATTTTGAATGTTGTTTGGTTTGCTTGTAGGAGGAATGGGTAACCGACCGTCTTCAATCATGTCTTGGAGGACATGCTTCCATTTATAGCAATTCTCTATGGCATGCTCCTTACCCCTAGGATACTCACAATAAGCATTACCATCCCAAAATTTAGACTTATTTTCTGGGTTGATTGTAGGTCCTATTGGCTATATTTTTTCTTGTTTCGACAACCTTTTTAGCACATTGGAGTATGTGTCATCAATATTGGTGAATTTCCTTGGTTTACTATTTCTCTTGTAGAATTCCACGAGATTAACCTCCTCGGCCTTGCTAGTGGAACCGTAAGAATGATTCCCAGTTGTTGTGGAGCCTTGATATCCGCGTCGTCCTACAATCTTAGACAAGAGTCCTTTGAACATATCTTCTTCAATTCTCGTACCTGGTACACTCAAATCTTTGAATGACTTGATGTTTTGGTATCCACGAATTTCTCAACAAAAGTGGCGTCGTCTGGAAGTTCAACAAGCTGAGTACTAGTCTTTTTGCACCTACTTGGGAAGTCGGTTGAACCTTCTTCTTCTTTCTGAGTCAAGACCTCTATAATGCGCATATTGACTTGGATTTTAGCATTATCTGCGTATTGCTTGGTAAATTCAATTGCAGTATCGTCGCGGGTTGCGATTTTCTTGTGGTCTAGAGAGTAAA
Source organism: Silene noctiflora (assembly GCA_009801015.1). Classification (NCBI taxonomy): domain Eukaryota; kingdom Viridiplantae; phylum Streptophyta; class Magnoliopsida; order Caryophyllales; family Caryophyllaceae; genus Silene; species Silene noctiflora. The sequence continues at coordinate 34,946 of VHZZ01014795.1, forward strand.
ACCAATGTTTAGGGATTTTATCGAGAGATGAAGGAAAGATCCTTAGGAACATCTCAGTTTTAATGCCCTTGATGGACATGTAATCTTTGAACGCACGAATATAATTTAAAGAGTTTTCGTGTCCCTTGAACTTTGGAATGTCAGTCATGTTGAAATTAGTAGGCAACTAGGTATTCAGTACCTCATACTTCTGACTGTTCTCTTTATAGATATTGTCCCCATTGAGGTACATAAGTTGCTCTTTCAGGTAGCGAAGACGCATTTCAGCTTCAGTGGGCACAGTAGGAGGATTAACCTTCAAAGCGCCTACAGGTCCAGGCTGTCCCACGGATGGAGGATCTTCGTGTAGTAGAATGTTATGAATATTAGGAATATTATCATGTGCGGGAGTTAGTATAGATTCTACCACAACAATGCGATCTTCAATTGTTTGCAGACGGGTATAAGTGACGTACTGGCTAGTTTAGAGATGAAGGAACATAGCCAAGACTCAATCCATATCATTACCAATGGGTTGACTATTGATGCTTCCGCGACTTTCAGTAGTTCCGGCCATCTTGGATTGAGATAGTAACCGACAACAAATCAAAACACAATCGACCATGTTGCACACTTACCCAGGGAAAATATGAAGACTCATACATAGAGGACGACTCGAAATGGATTTGTCGTGGACTTTGAGCAAAATGTGTGCCCAAAGTGTGTCGTGTAAAAGACGGGTTTTGAAAATTGATTTTGAAATGTGACGCTAGCCAATCATCGTGTGTGATTATAGATGTGATGATTCGAAATGATTTGAATATTCAAAATGTTGGCATGACACTTAGGATTTTGACTCAAAGACCCAAAATGAATGGAAATGGATTGTGAAATCTGATAGAGTTTTGACTTGATCTAGTTTTAATTTGAGCTATTTAGGCCCTAAAAAGATTTGCATTTTACACTTTGATAGATTATCTGAAAACTTTTGAGAAAAAAGGTTTTGAAAATTTTGACATGGATTTGTTTTACAAAAGTTGATAACATAAAAGGCACAAACATTTATACAAGTATTATAACGGTATACTGAGTGCTTTTAGTAATGGTTTTGAATTAGAAGGCTGAGTTGCAAAACCAGCTATTAAACCCTGGATTGTGGAGAGGTCGGCGCCAAACATGAGTAAGGCCGGTTCCTAGTTCCATTCGCTCAAGTAGTGAAAACTCTTGATACAAACATGAGTAAGCATCGTGGTATGGTTAATGTGAATCGCTATCCATCTACTAGGAACAAATATGAATTTTGCACCATCGAGACGGGACGATTTGTCAAATTGGTTTGGTTAAAAGCTTAGAAAGGCTAGATAAAACGACCTAAGATGGTCGAGTAATGAAAATCAACAATTTTCTTGTATAAACTATTCCCTAACCTCGTTCAAGTTTCACCCTAGGTAACACTAGACTAAGTCTAAGTGTATCATCCCCAGTGGAGTTTCCAAACCGTGGACCAAGCCACCTCCGCATTGTGATTTTGAGGCGGCAACACTTCTCCCACAAAACTTTGGTAAACAAAGCATGTCATGGGGCATTACCGATTTGAATGGCATTGAAACTGGTGAATGGTTGGAACAAGCCTGTATTTGTGGAGTCGCCACTAATTTTTGTGGTAAATTGGAACCGTTCGAATACTTCGTAATACGTACCCCCACCCCTTACTATAATATATGTGAACACACCAGTTTTCATTGGCATCGCGAGAGTCATTCCATACATGGAATGCTAAGAGCGAAGAATTTCGTAGTTTTCATGTCACTACTTTGTGTCTTGGCATGATACGAAGTATTCGAACGGATCCAATTATGCACAAAAATTGGTGGCGACTCCACAAATGCAGGCTTGTTCAAACCATTAACCGGTTTCAATGCCTATCAAATCGGTAACAGCCCATGACGTGCTTTGTCAACATAAAGTTCCGTGGGAGAAGTACCGCCACCTCAAACTCTCCATCGCGCGGCGCGTGTGGTTCATGTCCATATCAACGTTATTTTACCTACAAATTAATCACCAAAAAATAGTGAAATCTTATCAGAATTTGTTGTAACCAACTCTTACTAAAGCTCAATCATTTCATTGAAGAAAATAAATTATTCTATTTAAAATGACCAGTTATTCAAATAAACAAGATGAAAATAAAACCAAGATAGAAAGTTGGCTATATTTAAGTTTCAGCTTAATACAAAAACATGAGTTATTCATTACAATAATTGTATTTCTACATTAGAATAAGTATAAATACAAGAGAACATAATTCCCAGTAACAACTGAGTTAATGGAGCGAAAAATGGACCCGAATGATACCAAAAAGGGATTGTTTTGAGAACACACAAAAACGAAAGGAAATGGGCTGTTTTGGAGTCATTTTTTGGCTCGGTTTCCTAAACAATTTTTGTGAGTGTTTATTAAACAACATAAAATGGATATTACTTAAACAAGATGAATCAAGTTAAGCCTATGATATGACTTGAACAAAGCACTAAGCAAATGTTCAAGTCTCGGGCTTAATCAAGCACTAAGCAAAGACCGAGACACCATGATTAAGGAAGACTAAAATCGAAACAAGTCGTTCCACTATCGATTTAGTTTTCTTAATCGAACAACCAAGACAAGACTAGCCACTATTGGTTGGTTTTAAGAGAAGCCATTTAGGACTTAACCCTCGTTTTGACTGTTTAAACACTTCAATTTTCATTCTTCTAATTCTGATTTCTTACAAGGGAAATGAGCTCTTTATATAGAGTCTCAAGTTACATCCAAACCATTCATTTAGAAAGCTAATCTAATGGCTACAATTAAAAGGACTACAAAACAAAAGTACAAAGCTAAAAAGAAAAACAAAACAGTCCAAGGGACTGAAAAGGGGATGCAAAAACGTGACCTAGGCTGCTTGTGGCCTTTGCTTTTGTTCTTCAATTGCCTTGGCTTCTTTTGGAGACAAAAGAGGGACCATATGATGTCATTTGTCCTTGGAATCTTGCAATTATGCTTCAACATTTTATCTTGCAGAACTTGGATGCCAACAACAAATAATTCGGCCATTTGGCCAGCTTTGGGTCACCGTTTCAGTGCAAAACTCCCTTTGTTGAGAAAAGTTTGTCCTCAAACTTTCGGGCTTAAAAAAACCGGTATACAACAAAATACGATTTCAAAAACAAGACAATTTAAATCGAAAGGAGAGTAGATGTTAAAGAGGGAACAACATGAGCCATCCCAACCCGAGAACACACAGCACGTACTTGGGACCTAGCTCTAAGCCGAGAACATACAACACGGACTTTAGAACCGTCTTGCCAAACTGACACCCTAAAACATCACCACTTCCCAAGATCGTCTTGGTTTAAGAAAATGCAAAAGCCTTAGCTCTGATACCATGGACCCGAGGGACGCCTAAAACAGGTTATTTCGAGCACGACCACAAAAGGAGACAAAGGGGGCCGTATTGTGTAGTTATTTCTGATTTTTGAACAAAATAAAAATGAAAGATAGAAGGATATGACTTAAACAAGATTAGGAAACTTAATTAAGCCTATGATATGGCTTGAACAAAGAACTAAGCAAATTTTCAACTCGAGGGACTCGTTCGAGCACACAACAAAGAACAAGGCACCACGACTAGGAAGGCTACACCGTGACAGGCACCGCCACTATCGGTTTAGATCCCCTAGTTAAAAAAACCAAGACAGGACATGACACTATTGGTTAGACAAGAGAAGCCCTTAGGCCCTTAGTTTTTGTGTGTTTAACACAACAAGTTTTAACTTAACTCAATTCTGAAAATTACATAAGGTTTGCTTGGCTTTTATAGACCAAGCCTTGGAATCTTGAACCTACATTACAATCCTCATCTAAGGGTCCTAAAATGAGCTGCTATATTAAAAGGGAACGGCAGCCTAGGTGCCTTACAAAGCTTACACAAACTGAAAATGAAAGAGACTTAAAGCATAAAGCAAACAAGTAGGACAATCTTCCTTGTTTGCTTGCTCCATTGATTATTTATGACAAGGTGGACTTCTTGGCTTCAATATGGGACGTGTAACCTGCCCCTAGGACTTCCATATAGCTTCCAAAAGTCCCTAGAGCTTTGCTTGATAAGAATAGGAATGGTTGAAAACGACCATTGCGCAATGGCTCGAAACCGTGCCCTTCCTTGACCTCGGCTTTGGTTTGCCTTAAAGATGATGATAGGAGCCTTTCCAGGACAATATTCCCTATAAAAAATTGATTTAAACTCATCCTAGAAGTGATCATGACCATTTTAAGGGGTGCCTTCTTCGACGGATTTCGAGTTGGACCTCAAATTAGACGATGATTCAAAACCGAGTTCCATAACACATTCAGCATTCATCTCTATCTTCTAGAGGCCATATCTCTTAGCTCAGGATTCCAATCAGGACCCATGATAGCTCATTTTAAATCTAAGGGAGTTAGATTTTCTCTCCAAAAAGAATAACCCATAGTCGTGACCTAGACCTCTAGATATTGAACGTTTAGTGCTCATAGGTCAGGGGCTGTCCAGAAATGCGTAGTCTGTTTGCATCGGCCATAACTCAAGCTACAGACCTAATATGGTGGTGATTCAAAATCGAGTGTTTAGCTAAGATCCCAAGCTTTCCAATGACATAAGAATCATATGATTTTCCTGAGTAAAACTTGAGATATAGAGCTTGGAAGTTAGGCCTTCCGTAATGACATTTCTGAAAACTATGTAGAAGCTTGCTTTCTTGTCATTTGTACTTGAAATCTTGAATTTATGCTCACCATTCTTCCTTGTAAAGCTTGGCTGCCAAAACACAATATTCTCGGCAAGATTTGAATGCAAAACCGTTTGAATTCCTCGCCATTTCAGTGTAGTTAACTATAAAATAATTACGTTTATTCATTATTATAATTGAATATCTACATTAAAATAACTATACTTACCCGGGTTTTAGGGGTTTTTAATTTGTATGTTTTGTTTGGCAGTAGGTAGAGAGAAGATAGTATGACAAAATGAGTAACTCTGGTATTTTCGCGTGTATTATATATAGAATTTGGTTCAAATGAGTCCCCTTAGATTAGATGAGTCCATGAGTCCTATTCTATGCCTTTCGATCAAAGAAATAAAAGGCTAAGATTAAAACAAAATAAAATGTTGAGATATAAAACACAAACAAACTCTAATCTCACACACTACCTCCCGTTTTCATATCCTCTCCCTAAACTATCTCTCTCTTTCTCTCTAAACACTCATCACTCCGCCGGCACCACCGCCACCGGCCTGCTGCCACCACGCCCTCGCCACCACTCTGCTGACGATGTCGTCACCTGCCCTGGAATCGGCGCCGCCACACCTAACCTAGGCCACATACCCCTTACGCCAACACCGAACGCACCAACAAACCCACTCCTCCACCTTTTTTTTTCTCATTTCTTCATCCTCCTCTTTCCCTTTATTCTACCACCACCCCGCCACTACTCCTCTTCGGCCGCCTCTCTCCCTTTTTTTTTTAATAATAAATAATATATTCCTAAAAATAATTTGGAAATTCTATTAACACCCAAATTCCCTATTTTATTTACTATAAATACTCTATAATAAGACCTAGGGTATTCATAAATCAAGGAATAGTTTTTCAAACCTAATTTTCAGATTTCATAAGCCCTAATTGCCTCACATAAGTAAGTTTACGAAACCGTCACAAAATTATTGTTAATTCGTTTATTTACCTTTCACGCACACCGTCTTATGCTAATAATATCTTCGACTATGCTTGACCGAGGACCATAGTAATTGACCTAGGACGGACTATGAACTACCCTGACCAAACTTGGCGTAGCTAGGGATGTCGTTGACAGACGTTTAGGTGGCAAATTGGGTTTTTGTTGGTGGTGACGATGATAAACGCATAATTAGGATTCGGGTTTGGACCCTATTTTTGACCGTCTTGACCTGGGTTTGGGATGGTTGGTCTTAGGGGAAAGAGTCGTGTCTAGTGGTAGCGTTATGGGTGGTCATAGGTGGCCGTGGTGGCCGGAGTAGGAGAGTTTAACTAATTACGGCTTTTCGGGTTGTAGTTTAAGACGAGTTGTATGTCATGTAAATATTTAATTTGGTCATAAAATTAAATTTGATCTTATGCATGCAAACAAAACTAGA
>VHZZ01014803.1:27629-38440 GCA_009801015.1 Silene noctiflora
CCTTTTAATTCATGCATGCAACTAGATCCATGACTATAAATTATGTGTAATTTATAAAATGAATTAGATAAGTCTAATTAGAGGTATATGAATCTATCAATATTTTCCCCAAACACACACATTGTAGTTGTACTTCCGTACTTTAATTTCCGCTTGTCAGTATTTTGAACCCGCGCTTTGTTTCAAACACTTTATATGTTAAAAAAGTTTTAAAAATCTCGTATTTTCCGCTGCGATTCCAATGGTTTACGTTATGTTTATAAAAGGGGTTTACATTTGGTGTCAGAGCATTGATGCTCCCGACGCACACACGTGCTCCCCAACCTTTAAGACTTTACTTGACCTTGAATAATGAATGAGAGTGGGGTAGAACTAAGGACCTAAGTTGGTAGTCTATTTGTTTATGCTACTTGGTAGGTTCTAACTTGTTTGATTTTGTGCCGTAAGAATATGGTACAACCAGCTCGAGTGGAGAACGTCATCATGAAAGGTCTTACTCAAATACTTCAAAATCAACGAAATGCCGATGCTCATGTCCATCCTCGCCCCAGCTACAGCGGCAAGAGACCCTTCGTGCCCTCATCTTTGTCATCTGCTAATAAGAGGAAGTCCATGCCAAGAGGACAAGAGCCGAGTAGCCATGTGCCCAGTGGACAAGCTTCTCTATCAAGCATCGCCCTCGATAAGGCTCGCAAGTGTTTCCATTGCAAGTAAGCTTATCACCCTGGGATTGGGTGCTATAACAGGCCGTTGTTGTGCTATAAATGCAAGAAGCACGGACACCGTATCAGGAGTTGCCCCAAGAGAAAGAATGCTCCTATTCCTCCTCATGCTCCGGAAGCTACGCCAGAAGAGACTATCCATGCCTTGAGTTCAGCCGAAGCCGTTGCCCGTCCCCGTATCGATTCGGGTGTGTTTTCTGTCCTTGATCAATCTTACCTTCCCTCCTACCTCCTGACGATTACCCTTATTTAGAACTCTTGCTTTTGTACCTTGGATGCTACTCTTGTACCCTCTCGACTTACCCTTCGTTTCTTGATTTTCCTCCCATGACGCTTTGTAGATAACCCCTTTTGTTTTTGGAGGATGTTAACCGTGGTCGGGTAGTCTTTGTTTTTGAGAGGGTTGTTTGGTTTGACTTTTAACCGTTGTTTTGAGAGGCCACATTGTTAGGAAGGCTTGAGTAGTGTGGTCAGACACACCTTGGTGATTCTAATGCCTAGTTATTTGATGTGAAGTGAGTGTGATTGGTTGGTGAAATTCTTTATCTAAAGTGTGATTTGTATATGTCACTTAGGTTATGGAACTTAACTTGGTTAATCGTATTTGGGATTTGAAAGTTGTTGGGCCGAACGTGGTCACTTTAGGAGTAGATGCGGATTGTAAGCCCAATGATGTGAGATTTGAAGGAAATACTTTGGGGGTGTGATGACTGCATATGGATTGGTGTTATAATTTGACATTAGTTAGCCGTTTAGACTATTTGAGTTGAGAACGATTTAGTAGTGGAGTCGGTTGCATAGGGTTGAGTTACATGTGAGACTAAGGTTTTAGAACTTATGATTGACCTTTTGGAGCGTGTTGGGAACCGAGAGTTTGGTAATTTGGGAGAGAGCTACCTTGTGAGCAATCCCCTATCTTCTAAAAGAATAGGTTAACAAACAAACTCTTTCCTTTAAAAAAAATGCATCCTTTTAAAAGGAGAAGGTTATTGATAATTTAAGTTTGGAGTTGATGATTATAATGTATTTCAGTACATTTTTATCTTTTCATTAAAGTTTCTATTTTTATCAAAATAAAACTTTTCGTCGATGTATACATAATTTTCGATAAACTTTGAATTATAATGCTTTGATTAGAATATAAAAAAAATATGGATAGAACTTTTATTTTAAAGTGCTAAAGATTTTATTAATACTATTATTTGGAAATGATTTGACCCATGCTCCTGGTAAACAACATTATAAATTGTTTTTATTACAAAGGACTTTTCTTGAGTATAAGCTACTTTACCTGAGTGCCATAGTGTTTATTCCAAGGTTATACCTAGGAACTTAGGAGTTGTGACCTTGTGGTAAAGACCCATAAGCTTTATGAAGTGTGTATGTTAAACCTTGACCCTTCCATTGCATCATTCCCATTCTGCCTTCTTCCATGCTTTCCCCGTTGAACCATTCTCTTACATGCGAATCTACCAATATCCTTATTGCTTCAAGTATCTTCCTGTCTCCAATAAATGTCTATGTACTCATAGCCGGTTACTCTTGAAGTTCATCTCCTTAAGCCTCATGCCTATCGTGTCTCACTTGCCTTTGGAAATTTTTACCGTTTCCTTGCCCTGTTGTTATCCTTTACTCCTTTGTAGATTGGACCTCTCTTTAGCCATGTTGCAAAGCAGTAGAGTATGTTTTGAGGATTCAATAGCTTTGACTTTGCCAAAATTAGGTAAAAGAGCCCGAGTGGATCATAAGGTTAGTGTAGCTTTTCGTGAGTGTTCTAATCGGTATCTCATAGCCCTATACTTAATAGAAATATCACTTTGGATTTTACGTTGGTGCATTCTTATGGTATGGTGGTTTGATGATGAGAAATGTTGCTAAATGGAGTTAGTGAAATTTGAGTTAAGTCGAGCAGAGAAATGTGAATGACAAACCTATTTATCTTTCTGGTTGATGGTTATTATAGTTTAGGAGAGTGCAATATTTCATACCTGTAATTGCGAGTGTATAGCGAGATTTCGTTTGGCTTGCTAGGAAGCTTTTGAGTTGGGAAATTTATACGAGAGTCTTACCCTATTAAGAGACTTATAGCTGACTCTAGTTAAGTGGGAGTGATGAGTGTAGTTTTGATCTTGAGTAGTACGAGTGATGTTCGTGGGAGTATATTGATCAGAGTGGAAGCATGGTGAACTACATTACGTTGTAGACTAGCTTGTATGTTTAGAAGGTGACCTTTCTACCTGAGATTTGGGTGCGTGGTATTCTTATGTTTCATTGTTGTTCCCTCCTCTTGACCATGAGCCTTACTGTTCATTTCTCCCCTTACTCTTTTGTCATGTTTCTCCTTTAGGTTTGAGGCTAGTAGCCTTTGAAACTCCTTGTCCGTGACTCTTTTGTCGACCTTGTCGTGACCCTCTACTCTTAGAAATATGGTTTAGTTCCTTTTGTACGTTGTGTGTAGACTTCTTTTTCCTGACTTGTAATTATTATGCCCGACTTGTTTTTCATTTTGCACGATTCTTAACAATTTTTTGGTTCTTTTTGATTCATTATCAAATTTTAATGTTTCACTTTCAAAGAGTTAACTTCTTTTGGAGGTTAAAGAACGGATCTTTAAGCTTTCAAGTTGGTTTTTCAAAAGAAAGTTTAAGTTGTTGTCAATTTTTATTTGGTTTTGACATTGATTTGATGTTAGGACTCGTTATCAGAGACGTCTAATAACTTGTTCTACACGTATCGGCGTATGATTTTGTATTTAAATTTGCCTTCGACAAGGAATGGTAGTGCTCTTGTGTGCACAACAAGAGCTTTGTCGTTCCATGAAATAAGACTTGTACTTTTGAAACTTTTCCTAAATGTTTTGGTTGAATTTTTATTTTGATCCTTGGATATGAGTTCGTTTCCAAATTTAAAACGGACCTTACTCTTACAACTTTTCCTTTTCCACTTTCAAATTTTGAGGACAAAACTTTTTAAAAGGTGGGAAGATTGTAACACCCGCAATTTTTATTTATAGTCTTAAAAATAATTTAATAATTTAATAAAAAAAAATTGAATGTCAATTGTTTGTGAAGCTCTAAACCTTGGAATGTACAAGTAGAACGGAAATTATGGTTTGTATACAACACAAAATATAGCAGACAAGCAAACAGAATATTCTTATAAGATAATAAAATACTGTAACACCCTCATTTATCCAAGAGCCTTAACTAGACCTTCCTAGATAAATGAGACTGTTACCATCTCAGAATGACCGAGGTAGTGAATAACAAAGTAAAACAAACCAAAGTACTTTATATAAAAAAAATTAGCGAATAAAAGTTTTATTACAACTTAGCCAAAATGACGCAACTGAAACAATAAACAATTACAACTTGCAGCGGGAATAAATTAAATAACAGTGTCTCGAACTAAGTGATCTAGACTTCTAGGTAGACTGGCCAAAATCCTCATGCATCCCTATGAGCTCCCAATCAACTAACTCAAAAACCTGTCAAGCAACCTGTTCCCCAACAATTGGTTCATCACAGGTGTTCATGAATACACGGTCAACCACGAGGTTGAGTAGAATAACTAACAATAAGTATAAGACGAAGTAAATGAAAATGCACTATATGATATGATATGATATGATATGATATGCAAATGCAAATGCAGATGAGCTCATCACCCTAAACTCCCGTTCATCCCTCCAATCCCTGGCCCGGGGAAAACAATTCAATCATCCCAACCGAAGTTGAGGTAAAATCATCCCAGAACAAGTCCTCCAGAACCAGTCTGAGGAAAACAATGCAGTATGCCATACAACTATACTAATTCATCCCAGACCAAGTCTGAGGTATCTAATGCAAATGCCATGCCAACAATAATAATTCATCCCAGAACGAGTCTGAGGTATCCAATGCAAATCATATGCAACAATAATTAATAATCCCAGAACGAATCTAAGGTAACGAATGCAAATGATATGCAACCAAAATAAATAATAAATATTCAACCAATTCAACTCTGACACGAAGCTGAGACATCCAACCATAATAATAAAACTCATCCAAATACTCAATAATTCATTCGATTCATATTACTTGATAAAATGCACTAGTCATAAATAATAATACGAGTTGAGTAGTTATCCTACCTTCTCAGCAAATACGCCAATAAAAGCAGTCCAAGCAATTAAATTAAATAGCAAAGCAATCCAGTTAACAACACTCCTTCACAAATCCATCACCTAAAAATAATTAATAATATTTATAATCACTACTTATTCTAATTTACCAAACAACTAAATTAATTATAAAATAATTAAACTAATTACAATAATAAGTATGGACTTATTACAATTAAATTCCCGACTCACAAACCCGACTTATAAACCCCATGATTCAAACAATCTCGTTTTTTAACAAAGCACAACCACCCATCCAATAACTAACAAAACTGCAACCACCACCCCCCTTTCCTACGCTGACCGTCACCACCACAGACTACCATCGAAGCTACATCCACCACCAACCTGCCCACCATGCTACCACCAACAAAACCACCATTAATACCTGCCTCAACATCCACCAAATCACGCCTAACCACTGCCCTAAATTCACGACGCAACCCACTCTCTCACAAACACTGACAAAACCCGACATTACATACACCCCAAACACCCTCTACCCCCACCTCTGCTGCCAACCACAACGCCTACCACCACTGCCAACCTCTTCCTCCCTCCACCGCCATCACAACCACCACACTACCTTACCCAAACAACACTTATCCTACCCAGAAAACCATGCCCTAAACCCCCTGCTCACACACACCCTTCACGGACTCCCTCTTTCTCACAACTACCAACAGCCGCCGTGGTCTACCCCCTGACCACGACAACACCAACGACATCACCCCCTCACCACCACGAACACAACCATACCCGTCAACACCCCCAACTCCCTCTACAAACGCCGCCCACACCTTCTATGTTCTCGGGAGTTTACGGCCACCCGTGCACGAACCACCACCTCCGGCCGCCATGACCACACCAAGAGGTGCGCCTGACTCCCAGGAACCCAACCACCGCGCTTACCAGCCTCCCTAACCATCCCACTTGGGTCAACTACCCACCAGGAAGACAACCTAACAATCCCAGGTCCAGTCGAGGTCTAATATGGCTATAAAATCCGTCTTAGTCATGCAACGAACAAACAACAATCAACCACCCAAACACCAGCCCCCACGGTGGCAACGTCGGTCAACGTGAGGTTACAACACCTTAGGATAGGTCAAGGCAAGTCTACGGTGGTCAACTACTGAACTTATAAGACGATCTAATAAAATAATTGAATTAATTATAAAACGGAATTATAAAATACCTCTTTGATTTTAAGACGGAAATAATTGCGAGGCAGATCTGAAATTATCCTTTAAAACTTCTCACCAGATTTATATAAATTTTGTAAAAGCAAAAGTGAATAAGAAAAGCTTAGAAGTTGGTATTTATAGTCATAAAAGTGAGGTAGTATGGAAAGATACAAATAATAATATATATTATTATTTTATTATAAGGAATACTACTAATATTAGAAAACCGCTTCCCTTCTCTTACTATATTTCACACGTCCCAATGGCTGCTTGCCAAACCGATTTAAAATATTTTCCGTCTTACAACCTAATAATAAAATATAAAATATATAATTAAATAAAATATAAAGGCGTTAAATAAATATAAAAGTCTTCTGTCAAATAATCATAAATACTTATAATTAAAATATATTTCCTCATTTTAAATTCATTGACTACCTTTGACCAAGTCTCAAAATACGGAGTATTACAAATACTATTCAGGAATATACTTGCAGCGAAAAATACGGACACAAACATACAATCTCGTTTTAACTAGTCAGTCATACGGTTAGGAAATATTTATGATTGTTTAGGTGTCACCGATTAAACCAATTTCCAACCGCAAAGTCTCAAAACGTTCTCTAGCTAACGTCTTTGTCAAAATGTCAGCCCATTGTTTTTCAGTACTCCAAAATTCAAGCTTTATTTTGCCCTTTTCAACTAGGTCTCGTAAGAAGTGGTGTCTGATTTCTATGTGTTTAGTACGCGAGTGCTGCGTGGGGTTTTTAGAAATAATAATGGCACTCGAATTATCACATAAAATAGGAACACACCCAACGTCTATACCATAATCAAATAATTGTTGCTTAATCTATAATAATTAAGAACATACCAATGTAGTAGCAATATATTCAGCTTCAGCAGTTTATAGGGCAACTGAATTTTGTTTCTTTGACTCCTACGAAATATTGCATGGTCCAACAAATGTAGCGATGCCAGATGTACTCTTTCTATCAAGAGAGCAACTTGCATAATCTGCATCTGAATAGCCTATTAGGTCAAAGTTACATTCCATGGGGTACCATAGATATAACTTAGACGTTCCAATAAGATATCTTAAAATTTGTTTTACTGTAGTCATGTGAGATTCTTTAGAAGATGACTGAAAATGCGCACATACACATACAGTAAACATGATATCAGGTCTACTTGCGGTTAAATAGAGTATTGAGCCAATCCTTCCTCGATAAGTCATTTCGTCAACAGACTTGCCATCTTCATGTTTGGTTAACTTTATATCTGTGACCATTGGAGTGACCATCGGATGATAGTTTTCCATACCAAATTTCTTGATTAGCTCTTTGACGTACTTTTGTTGGTGAATTTTAATTCCATCTTCAGTTTTCGAGATTTACAAACCAAGAAAGAATTTTAATTCACCCATCATGTTTTCTCAAACTCTGAAGTCATTAATTCTGAAAAATACTTGCATAATTTATTGTTAGTTGAACCAAAGATATTATCATCAACATAAATTTGAACAACTAATAAATCAGAGCCCTCAGATTTTAGGAATAGGGTTTTGTCGACAAATCCTCTTTTGAAACCACTTTCAAGTAAGAATTTTGACAATCTAACGTACCAAGCCCTAGGAGCTTGTTTCAAGCCATATAACGCTTTGTCTAATTTAAAGACATGATCTCGAAACTTGCTATCTAAAAATCCGGGAGGCTTCTCTACAAAAAAATTCCTCTTGGAAATATCCGTTAACAAGTGCTGTCTTAACTTCGATTTGAAATAACTTCATTCCTTTATGAGCTGCAAAGGCTATTAATAGCCTAATGGCTTCCAGTTGAGTGACGGGAGCAAGTGTCTCATCATAGTCGATGCCTTCTAGTTGGTTGTATCCTTGAAAAACCAGTCTTGATTTGTTTCTTACAATAACTCCCGTGTCATCCAACTTGTTTCTGAACACCCATCTTGTGCCAATGACTGATCGGTTTTTAGATCTAGGAACTAAATGCCAAACTTTGTTCCTTTCAAACTATTGCAATTCCTCTTGCATTTTAATGATCCAATATGGTTCTCCAAGGTCTTCCTTGATGTTGGTGGGTTCAATGGTTGATAGGAAGGAGTAAAATAAACAGAAGTTGTCCAAGTTTCTTCGGGTTTGAATACCTTTCCTTAGACTTCCAAGAATATTGTCCATAGGATGAGAGTCCTTGTATTTCCACTTTTTAAACATTCCATCATTTGAGCTTGAGGTTACAACTTTATTTGACTCATGATTAAGACTTGTTTCCCTTGAATCTGATCCTAGAGTTATAGTAGAATCAGGTATAACCCGGGATTCATTACTCTGATTTTGATTCAGTGTTATAGCTTCATTAGCTATAACTTTAGGTTGTGAGTCTTTACCTTGAGAAAAAGTTATAGTATCATCAACTATAACTTCAGTTCTCTTCCCTTTATCAATTGAGGTAGAATTAAGTTCATCATTTGTGCCTTCAATTTCCTTCTCCTCATCATCTAGTTCTGGAGGGTCGTCTCTAGAAAGACGGAAATCAGGTTCATCCATAAATTCTTCTTCATCCCGCAAGGGCTTATCAAAAGCATTATCTTCATCAAAGATAACATGAATGCTTTCTTCAATGCAGAGAGTTCTTTTGTTAAACACCTTGTATGCCTTACTATGATCAGAATAACCGATGAAGATAGCCTCATCACTCCTTGGATCGAATTTTCTTAATCTATTTTTCCCATTATTATGCACAAAATATTTACTCCTAAAATAACGTAGGTGGGATATATTAGGCTTTCGACCTCTAAGGAGCTCATAAGGAGTCTTCTTTAGGAGTGGCCTGATCATAGCACAGCTATGGATGTAGCAAGAAGTGCTAATGACCTCAGCCCATAAATTACGAGGTAGACTACTACACAAGAGCCTTGTACGAGCCATATCTTATAGAGTTCTATTCATACGTTCAACAACACCATTATGTTGTGGAGTTTGTGGTGCAGAAAAGTTGTGTCCTACACCATTCACTCGACAGTACTCAATAAAAGCTTGATTATCGAATTCGATGCCGTGATTCGTACGAATAGAAACAAGATTTGATTTGTATTTATTTTGAACAACTTTTATAAGACAGTCATATTGGGGAATGTGTCCTCCACATCAGTGCATATACATAATAAATCTCATTTAAGGAATACACTCGGGATATTCATTGGAAATACTTTTCAGTTGATCAACGTATATTAGTAATGGTTGGCTAACTAGGGTTTGACGTTAATGTTGTGTGACGACGATGTTCAGCGGATCCCTTTAGGTCACACTTATAAGAATGTGCCCCAATATTAAATAATCGTTTGTATGAGATACAGTCTAATTAGTCCCTTGATAAACTGACTAAAAGGTAGTCAATTGAGTTTATTTAGAGAGATCGAGTTTAGAACTCGTGCCGACGGGAATTATTATTTAATTATGCGATAATTGAATAATAAATTGATTGAGACGGATTTTATTAATTAATTGTTAATTACTAAAATTGTACTAATTGACTAATGTGAATAGTATTGGTACGTGTTATATGTATATGTAGAGTACATGTACGTATAATGAGTGTTATTTGACAAAAATAATTGGGAAACACTTAAACATGTAAGATGATTAAATAGAGGTTTACATATATTTGTGAGACAAATATAAGAAACAAGTGGAGGCCTATCTAGCTTAATGATGGCGGTCAACGAGAAAAAGAAAAGGAAAATGATGTTTTTGTTTTTGTTTTTTCTCTTCTCCATGCTGTGAACTTCCCAATCAACTGTTGTTCTAATCTAGACAAGCATGCTCTAAAAGAGCACACTATCCCCCTCTCCTCTCCATTCCACACGGCACACCTATAGAAAAGGAAGAGCAATTGTTACTCATTCCAACACTACTTGTGCATGTGCTCAACATCTCTCTAAAATATCTCAAAATAATTAGATACCTATTACTAAGAGTTATTAACATCAAGATCTAATATTTACATATTACTAATAAGTGTTAGTAATATATATTTTAGTAAGATTCAAGAGTAGTATTTGGTGTATCTACTTAATACACCATATACTAGTTGGAGGCTTTATTCTTGGGTGCATCCTTAGGAGGTGTTCTACTTTGGGCACTTGGAGGATCTTGCCAAGGTTCATGGAAATTAAATAACACAATAATAGTTGTTGTGATTATTTTCCCACTCCAATGTAAGGAATTTTCTACTAACTATTTTTTTTATATCCTTCTTTGCATGCATGTTACATAGATCTAAAGTACTAAATGAAAGGTAATTTGGTAATCTAATTGGAGAGTCTAATTAGAGGTCTATAGACTTTCATGTGGTATCAGAGCTAGCTTGTAACACGCATGTGATTTTTAGGCTTTTAACAAATTATGAGATAATTTGTATAAATAAAAAATGGTGTTAAATATAGTTTTTGGCACGAAATTTTTGGGTATGCAAACCTCCTGATATCAAAGAGTTTGTGGTCAAGTTTGATGATTTGTCGAGTTATTTTGCTATTTATTATTTTTTTGTATTAAAATTGAGTCAAAAATGCCGATTTTTGGAGTTATAGTGTTTGTAAAATTTCGTAAATTGATATTGAGTTTTTCATTTTTATTGATTTTTATGAGATAAAAGTCGATAAGATGGAATTTATATGCTCAAAAATATGAAACTAATTTTTATGGGTATGAAATTTTTTTTTTTT
>VHZZ01014808.1:38606-52835 GCA_009801015.1 Silene noctiflora
TGCAACTAGAATAACAATATTAGCTCAAAAACACTAAGATAAATGCTAAATGACATGAAAAATAGAGCTAATATAAGGGGTAAAAGTATATAAATAAGCACTTATCAATAAGCCTTAGGCTGATTGTGGTTGCCCCGTTTGTAACTAGATTGGCCACTACCATCACTCTCGGCCTTCCTCTTCACTGAGATCTTATCCCTAGTTTCCTTGGCCAGTTCGACCAACCTCTCAGCTCGTTCAGCTCTCTCATAGACTTCTTTCACATCAATAAGAGTCCCTGTCAGTAGCTTATCCATGATCTTTTAAGTTAATCCTTTCTCAAACCGAAGCGCCAAATTAACCGGTGTAAGCCCCATATCCTCGCCATACCTCGACTTCTCATTAAACTTGTGATAATACTCGGTTACCATCATACCCTCAGTCATCACAAAAGAATCGAACTCATCTCGCATCTTACTACGAACATGCTCTGGAACAAACTCATTCCTTATAGCTCTCTTAAACTCGGACCGCGGAATTGTGGTCTCACCTTGCTTCAGATAGATCTCCAAAGCACTCTCCTTCACCTTATCCTACCATTCCCCAGCTGAGTCCCTTAGGTAGAACGCAGTCTGTACCACCTTAAACTCCTTTGGACAATGCACCACCTCGAGGATATTCTCCATCTCACGGTGCCAGTTGTCGAGCAGAATCGGCGTACCCGTGCCCAGATAGGTATGTTAAGGCTAAAAAGATTAGCAATATTCTCAATGCTAATCTCTTTAGCCTTAACATACGCGACAAATCTTTTTGGCGGCATATCTTTGAGCTATAAGAAGGGATAAACGTAAGTACATAGCCTACGACTCAAAGCAATCACCCGCACAAAGATGCAGGTTAGCGTCCGGGCTCGGTACCACGGACGTGTCCCTAGTACCTTTTTACGGACTACGGTCTGGCAGTTTGTTGGGCGGTGATGCAGTGCCGTCACTGGGTTGTGGATGCCGTAAGAGTGTTCCTAGCACCGGTGTGTGGATTGCCGAGTAGTAGTGATTGGAGACTGGTTATTGTACATTCATATTGCATTTCATATCCATGCCTGTTGTCTTTTGTGATTGTTTATATTATCGAAGCTGACGGTGAATGGCTATGTGTAATTGTCACCTATTTTCGGGGTGGCCTGTGTAGATCCATATGATATTTCCGATCATTTGAGAAGCATTTTGTTATAGGTTTCGTTTTGGTGTCATGGGGGAGACGGGTCGAGTTCCGGACTTGGATTCGAGTTACATAGATATCTGATGATATAGTTAAAATGTATAATGTATATTTACTTTGTCATTCATTTATTAATTATCTAAAATCACTAAACTTGCTATTTATATAAGTGTTTCTTATTCGTAATTCCGATTTCACTGTCTCGGGAAACCGAAATGGTGACATATCCCAATTACCTTGGCTGGGTAAGAAGGGGGTGTTACAAGCGCTTTCTCGATTTTTATCGAGGTCAGCGGATAAGTTTAGGACTCTTTTCAGTATCTTGAAGGGTAAAAAACAATTCCGGTTGGAGGCGGAGCAGAGACAAGCCTTCGACGACCTCAAAAACCACCTCAAAGAGCTTCCAACCCTTGCACGACCAGTGATCAGTGAAGCGCTCTACTTGTACTTGGTTGCTACTGACGTCACCTTCAGCGCCATGATACTG
This sequence comes from Silene noctiflora, assembly GCA_009801015.1. NCBI lineage: Eukaryota > Viridiplantae > Streptophyta > Magnoliopsida > Caryophyllales > Caryophyllaceae > Silene > Silene noctiflora. Next base: position 40,291 of record VHZZ01014808.1, read on the forward strand.
AGAGAAGAAAACAAAAGCCAACATCTCATCTACTTTATCAGCCACGCACTAGGCCCAGCTAAGAAAACAACCCACCAATTGAGAAGGCCGTAATCGCAACAAGGAAGTTACGTGCATACTTCGATGCACACCCTATGACGGTGATGATGGACCAACCACTCGAGAAAGCCGTGGAAAAGTTTGAGAAGTCCGGTCGGTTGCTGAAATGGGCAGTCGAGCTGTCAGGGAACAAAATCAAGTATCAATCCCCAACTGCCATAAAAGCTCAATCCCTAGCGGATTTCTTGGAAGAGTCTTCCCATTCCATCGAGAGTGAGGAGCCCAAAGAGGCCTGAGAAGTCTATACCGACGAGTTATCCACAACAACCAATCCCAGAGCAGGACTAGTCATTACGAGCTCGGAGATGCAGATTTCAAACACGCCCTGAGGTTCACGTTCGAGACATCAAACAAAAAAGCCAAATACGAGACAATGATAGTAGGCATCGAGCTCGCCACCGTAGCCAGATCTCGAATCTTACGACTATTCACGAACTCCTTACTCATCGCCAATCAAATTAAAGGAGAATATGAAGTAAGGGAGCCAACAATGGCCAAATATTTTGAACAAGTCAAGAAGAGGCTATCCGAGGTGAGATCCTACGAGATAGTGAAGATACCAAGATCAAAGAAAAGCAGGGCAAACACGCTATCAAAACTTGCCAGCTCTTGCTTACAAGACGTCCGTCGGTCAGTGTGGGTCGATGTACGAATCACGAAAAGTATCAAGCCGCGCTCGACACCAATTGGAGTTATGAGCCTGAAGGTTCGACCTGGCTGAAAGACATACACGACTTCAAAACCAATGGAAAATTACCACATGGAATGACGGAGAAAATGATTCAGACAATCGCTAGTCGTTTCATGCTCATCGAAGGAACCCTCTACGAAAGAGGATTCTCGAGCCCACTCCTGAGATGCATAAACGTGAGGGAAGCCACACAAACACTGTCGGGCACCAAATCGGGGGCAAAAATATGGCCTACAAGGCACTGAGAGCCGGGTACTGCTGGCCCACCATGAAGGCAGATGCCAAAGAATGGACGAGGAAGTGTAGAAACTGCCAAATCCCCGCACCCGTCATACATGCGCCAGCACGAGACCTGTAACCAGTGTTGGGCTCGATACCCTTTGCCCAGTGGGGAATGGACATACTATCCCCCTTCACCACCGCGAGTGGAGGAAGGAGGTTCCCTGTCGTTGCCATTGACTACTTCTGAAAATGAGTGGAGGCGGAGGCCATGGTCAAAATCACTGAAGCAGTGGTCAGGAAAGTCATCTGGTGAATCATTATTACTAGATTCGGCATACCTAAAGTGATGGTCTTTGACCATGGGAGACAGTTCGATATCGACATGTTAAGGGAATGGCTAGAGACCTACGACGTTAGATACACTTACTCCACCGTTTGCTACCCACAAATCAATGGCCAGGCCGAGGCGGCCAACAAACAAATGCTGGTCGACCTGAGAAAACGTCTCGACAATTTGAAAGGAGTGTGGGAAGACGTACTGGATAGCGTACTATGGTCGCTCAGAACCACTATGAAAGAGTCAACCGGCCACACTCCCTTCAACCAAGTCTATGGAGCAGAAGCTATGCTGCCAGTGGAAATACAAATACCCGCTGCAGGCAGTATGTATTTCGACCCTGTGTCCAATGAGGAAGACATGAGGGATGCCCTCGACCTATGGCAGAAACCAGGGCACGAGCCCGGCCGAACATCTTAGTATACCAAAAACGGATGAGAAAACAGTACAACCGAAGAGTACAACAACGATAGTCTCAAGAAGATTATGTCCTAAGGAAAAGCGCAGCGTCGAGCAGGGTAACCTACATGGCAAGCTATCTGTCAACTGGAAATACCCAAACCAAATCACCAGATCCTAAGGCCCGGTGTCTACACCTTGGCCGAGATAGACAGAGTTGAATTGGGGGCACATTGGAACGCTGTCACCATCAAGAAATACTACGTCTAAAGAGGAGCGATGAACCCCAAACAGGGAAAACATAGCTTAAGTTTCTATAATGTTGTCACGAGCAGGCCAGGGGAGGATCTAGAATGTCGACGGCTCTGTGCAAAATTGTAAACAGGCTCCTTGGAAGTAATCAAAATAAGAATTGTTCGATTGTACCTATCAGTTCCACGTTCAATTTCAAGTAATAGGCAGGGGGAAAAAGGTGGCCACAACAAAAATACTAGCTAAAGATACCAGAGTAGGCCGGGATACCCGTAAAGGGACACCCGGACTGAAACGAGGAAGTAGGCGGAGACACCCGTGAAGGGACACTCTGACCGAAATACCGGAGTAGGCAGGGACACCAATAAAGGAAAACTCGAACCGAAACGAAGTAGTAGGTGGAGACACCCGTGAAGGGACACTGTGATCGAAATACCGGAGTAGGCAGGGACACCAGTAAAGGGACATCCGGACCAAAGCGAAGAAGTAGGCGGAGACACCCGTGAAGGGACACTCTGACTGAAATACCGGAGTAGGCAGGGACAACTGTAAAGGGACTCCCAGACCGAAACGATGAAGTAGGCAAAGACATCCGTAAAGGGACATTATGACCGAAATGGCTGGAGTAGGCAGTGACACCCGTAAAGAGACTCATGAATCGAAACGATGGAGTAGGCAAGGGCACCCAAAAACAATACCTTAACCAACAGTCCAGAGTAGGCAGGAACGCTCGTAAAGAGACGATCCTGCCAAAATGAAAAATGAAGTAAGCATGGACACCCAGGGTTAAGTAAGAGCATGCAAGCAAAATAAGGAAGAGACAAAACACACCAACATTTAGTAAAAATAAATATTCCAAAGTGTTACAAGCCAACTAGGCCGAATAAAGTTCGAGCAACTACAGGGAGTCAACTCCTAAATTGGCGGTCGTCTGCCAAAAAAGGACCTAACTCCGCCTACGCTACGCTGAAAACCAAAGTAAGCAAAAGGCATATGAAAGGTAGGAAGGAAAAGGACCAATAATTTCCCACGAGAGGACGATCCGACTGCGTCTTGGAGATCGTATCAGGTTGTCCCGGCACAGGGCACAAACAACAAGACGACAGCCGTAATCCCTATTTCGGGGATGAGCCAGCCAACTCCGGATCAACATAATTTTGGGCATAAAGAGCCCCATCTTCCTTAAAATCTTGATCCGCGACATCGACAATCAGGGAACCAATTGGCCCGTCAGGCCTAGGAGCAACGACATCACCGGCAACACCATTCTTGTCCACAATGGCAAAAAGGTCATACAGAGCCTAATCGAAATCGGGATCAACCTGATTGATGCGACCGCGTATCTCCCGTTCACACTCGTCAGCCTTTACAACGCCGCAGTTGACTACCCGGTCCACAAGGCAACAGTCGGTTCCACCTCTATCTGAAGCACGCCAATACGAGAGGCCATCTCCGCCTCCATGTTATGAGTAGCAGCCCGTGCACCTTCCAACTTGGAAAGAACGCGCTGGATAGCCAAACTAACCCGAGCCAATTCAGTTATCGTCTCTTCTGCTTTCCTCTTCGAGTGGGCAAGTTGACCCTGTAGGTCAGAAACAGACGTTCTCAAAGCCACAACCTGAGTCTCAACATCCCTTAGAGATGCATCAGAATGGGACAAAAAGCTCCTCCAGAGAGCCAACCCTCTCCCCCGCCAACTTAACTGTAGAGTTCGCCACTTCTAGGTTCCGGGACACAAGCCAAGCTTCGCCCTTAGAATCCTCCCTTCAACGTTGACTCCTTTTACACGGAGAGTGGCCCGGATGTCCAAAGAAGAACCTTGTATATGCTGACAAGAGTGAAAAACATACTCAAAAGCTTTTAGGGCCCTCTGCATAACGGCTCCCAGGTCTACCACGCGACCAAAAACAACCTTAACGGGACGAGGACACGGAGGAAGAGGATCAGAAAGGCCTATATACCTTACAAAGAAGCTCGAGAAGGAACCTGCCATCTCTAGGAAACGCGTTCCCCTTGAAGGGGCGAAATCGACCTTATCATGTGTAACACCCCCACTTATTTAGAAGCCTTTAAGCGAGGCATTTCAAAATAAAAGATGGGGTTACCATCTCAGTTACCTGAGGAAGTAGTATAAAAAACATAACAAGCAAAACGTACTTTAAATAAATCAAGTTAACTGAATAAATAGTGATAAAAACCTTATTACATGAAACCAATTGTTTAAAGAATAATAATACAAAACTCGCAGTGGAATAAAACTAAGTATAGTTTATAAAATAATAAGTGTCTAAATAGCTTGGTGATCTCTAGACACAACTGTAGTCATCGCCCCAGTCCCATCCAACATTCAACACACTTCATGGTCTATCCTGCTAGTCAACTATTTCCATGAAGGAAACATTAACATACAACAACAAACAAACAAGTCAACCTACATGAAAAATAATTTAATTGGACTAGCATGTGAAAGACTATTCTAATACTTGCATAATTATTAAACATAACAAACAAGAATGATAAAAGAGAAAGGGACACAAGCACAAGGCTCTCGACCAACACTGTCTCAATCTCAAATCAAAGTGGTTTGTTTCTAAGGCTCTCAGAGCCCGAGCTCAATCACACCATGTGGGCTTGCCATGCCAGGTCTAGGGCCAACTCCATACACCATGCCCTGCCTGTCCTATACGCCCAAGGTCCCCGGCTCTTCCACATCTTTGTGCCTGGCCTATACAAACTCATCTCATCTCGCAACCACGTGGCCAAATAATACCAATACCTTCGCCATATCGTGCCAATAAGAACATGTCACAATAAATATATATGAATGCCAACACAATACCAAGTACCTTTATAAACAATAATAACCATACGAGATGAAATGATAAGATATATAACACAATGCCATGCCAATATACTTATAATGATAATGAACAATCACCAAAAATACACCCAACAAACACGGCCTAGAGGTCACACTAACTAACTCCGCATCCAACATGCCAATTACGACTATGTAACACAAATAACAAACAATAAACTCCACAAGCAAGTGTTGAGTAGCTAGCCTACCTTTAGGAAAACTCCGAGCTCAACAAATAATGCTAAAAAGCTCCCTCGACAAAGCCGTCACCTAAAATGAGATTAATAGGATACAATTACTAAATTTACTAATTAAATTTAGTACATAAGATAACTAGTTGCGAAAACTAAAATAGGATCAACCATCTTAGTCGGTTAGTCGATTGACCCGCTGCCTTCTACTACTCGCCCAACACGCCTACTCTACTCACCACGCACACCAAAATCTAGCAACTTTAGAAATAATGCATATGATAGAAACTGGTACATGCCCACGCTGCCCAAGTCACACTAATGATGGAAATTTGACAGTACAAGAATGCAACCAAACCAACCAGCCAATACTACTGTGTATTTAGTTTTTGATTGTTACTAGAACAACAACATCCTACCCACACAACTATATACATAAGACGGTCTCAAACTAGCTATAAAATGGTATAACATGGCATAATAATCCAATAAAAACTCATACTAATACAATCAAGACTAACCAAACTCAAATCCATGGTCATTTTACACAATTAAAACCATCTCAATGAGGTATAAGCAAAACTCCCAAAATTCCATTCCAGGGCTGCATAATTTCGAGACAAATACTACAAAAACGAAGCTAATAATTGAATAAAAGATGATTAGGTAAGCTTACTTACGAATTATGATGAATATAAGGTAAGAATCGTCTAAAAAATCAGATCGATAAACCCCAAAAATCCCTTCGTATTCGCTGCATGTTGTCGTCGCTACTATGTCACCCTCCCTTAACTCTTTTTTTTTTGATGATATTGTTATATGATAATGAGACCTCTAATTTTATGAGTTGATATACCTGAGCTCATTTGGGCTTAATAACTCTCGTCCCAACCGAGACAACTTATTATCTCCAGCCCCAAACTGAGTTAATGGCGTCGTTTTTTTCCCCCGAAACCGTCTCACTTATTAATCCCGACTCATAATTTAGTATAAAACCTATATAAAATGGTAATAAAACCTTTATAAAACTACGGGTATTACAGTCTTCCCCCCTTAAAATGAACTTTGTCCCAAAGTTCACCCAAAACCGCTAACACAAAACACCACAAATATATAAATAAAAGGTCTTAAATATCGGAGTATTACATTCTACCCTACTTAAAACAAACTTCGTCCCGAAGTTTAAACTTCCTCTAATAGAAGCTCCACTTCCAAGTTCCAAAACATGACACTCAATTAACCTAAATGTATACACAGTTTTATGAAATAAAATACTAAGAAGGTCGGATATTACATCTCATCCCCCTTAAAACCGAACTTCGTAGCCATATGTTATAACCAATCATATAACCTAACCACCAAATACTACCCAACTCCTATCACTTTGCTCGCTCATTAATACTAAATGAATCCACACAACCATTCCTTTATAACACCTAGTAATCCAACTATGGACTCACAAAAGTATCTACCTTATCCCCTTAAACTTCATAAGTAAATAGTTACTTTACCCTCAAAGACTAAATAAACTCTTTTATACCACTTAATACATTGAAAAATTCATGTCATTTTCACTAAGTCAAACCATTTAGCCACACCCAACATATTAACAACTCGTCAACTCTAGAGTTTCATGGACCAATAACTCACCAACCTGAGATTACTACTATAACACCTCGTAACTTCTTGCAAATGTGAATACCGATCCCAACAAAACAAAATCCCTAGACGGTATACCTTTATCACGATTATTACACTTATCAACCGCTTTCCAACCCATAATGGAACCTTCATTCAACTTATTCAATTCACTCATAACATATTCTCTTATAAAAGTTTAAGTAATCTAACATAACCACTATTTATCGTAACATTCTCACCCTCTCACCTTTAAATATAACCACCCCTTATACCCTTTTCCATTCAAGTTATACCTTTAATAACAAATCCCATCACCAATGTCGTCCATATTACCTCAATATTTCTTCCGCCTATACATTTGGATATTGTGCGAACTATGTCTCTCTATTGATAACAACAAATCGCAACACAATTAGTAGCACTTACTACACTACTAAATATATCAATAGATGCCATAAGACTCCTCACATTACCTCAAAATATCGTCAGAATGCCCAAGTAAACCCCTAAACAACAATCTAACCACTACCAAGCATTTCAAATCTCATCACCCCTCACACATTCCATAAACAACGAATACACACTCTTCTCCCATAGGTTATCTAGTTGGCTATCTATTCAATGACCATCACTATCTAGAATCATTCCAACCTCAGATGTTCAATCACCCCATGTTAAATCCTTAAATTCCCAAAACAAATTTTTTCTCTAACTCTATCTTCCAAATCCTAAATAACTTTCTGTTCACGCCTTAATCTAGTACTTCCTTGCAGTCCTACTACATAGTCCATGCCATTACTCGATCTACGTTTCATCACACTTCTTCATCATCCATCTCACATATCCATAACACTTTCTTATGCAATTAATATCAATCTTTCAAATGATAACGTTCTTACCTCATTTATCTCTACACACCATTCACATAACCAATAATCGATACCAACAATCCTTGACTTCACATTATTCCTTATTCACCTTACGCATATGAAAATTACTTAATAACCCAAGTCATTACTCTTTCTATTTAACCCTCAAGGCTCGTTTATTCCCTCTTTACTCCTAACTAAATCCCAACAATTCATAATGGTAGTTTTCCTTGACACATACTTCTATTATTTTCTCCCATATCTAACACATTATTCAAATTCATATACTTTCAAATCCTCATCATGTTAACCTTCCAGCAAACATACACCTAAAGCTGCCTCCTAATAACCCAAAGAGCATACAGATATCTACATCTCCATACTTCGACAATAAAACAACTTAAACTAGCTAGGTACATAACCCTTCCATTTTATAATAACGTATCTCTCTCACAAATATTTAACTCCTTTAAATCTCTTATCATTATACTCAATGTATTCCCTCACTAACTGACTTAGTACTATGCCAACACGTCATTAAATGTCTCGTCAACTACACTCACCACCACACATGATAAGCTCTTTATAACACCGCTTCCCAATCTCGCTCCATTCGTACATCTATGTTTCACAATCACCTAAGACTACATATCACTCTGACCAAACCCATACAAATTATTGAAGATTTTCCTCAAATCTTATAATCCCTCCTCAAACTAGATTTCAGGGTAATAGTCATCATATGCCTCATTTAGATTTTACCACACACGCCGTATAAGACATCTTTATTTCCTTAAGCCCCCACAAGGGCACTTATCTTTTGATAACAAGCAATACAAACTTGATGTTTATCTAACCAATCTATCCATAAAGTGCTCCTAAAGTCTCCCCAAAGAAATCAATTAAATCCACAAGAAGAGAACTTTCCAAATCAATACAGACATCCATCAAAATTACCAAAACAAACCAAATTCACTAAATCACGAGTAACTACATCATCAAATATCATATTACCGCCGTTCATTTAAATCCACTACTTATTTAACTTAATCCGACAATTGAATTCATTTTACCAACAGAAATAACTTTCAAAACTACTGAAACACCCTTAAACCTTACATATCCTAATTACTTCAACCTATTGTATCACATCACAAGTTAATTAAAATAGGAGGAACCAAACCATCATATATCTTACTCCTTCCATTCATTCAAATTCACTATTACTCTTTCTCGCCCCCTCATCTGATCAAGAACATTTCTTACCCTTCAAAAATAACTAAACACTCTTAACTTAAATATCCATTTGAGCCACACCAACAAAGGGAAGTTGGAATTCATACCTTTCAGGCTTTCATACTTATAATCATAACAATTGACAGTATACTAAAATTCATTGGAAACTTCATTTGAACTAACTGCATAATACACCACACCTAATGACCAAATTTCTTAGTACAAGCTTTCTAACCACCTAATTTTATCATAATATAATCTTCCTTTTTGACTTAGGGTCACACATTCAGCATGCTATATCCACAATACATTACATATAAGACTTCACAGGCTCATTGAACACTAACATGTTATGTAAACAAGCATTAGTCACTAGCACATGTTATCATGCAAACGCAACATGATTTTCTCTTTTTACTCGGCATATTTCATGGAAACTTGGCATTGGGCATACTAATTTTGTTTTAACCGAATCACGACTCACACTTACCATCCGGCTCTTATGGCCTAATCTTACTTAACACATTTCATTTGTACGTGCACAACTTGTTAGATACAGAATACACATCATAGCACACAAACATGCGAAATACCCATATATAAACATCCACTCTATCTAACCTCACTCCTTATCTTCACCGAAGTGCCCGGTTCAAAACTAAGAGGGCCATAACCCGAATTAAAGATGTCTCCCTAACCCGACCAAAGGGGGCTCCTAATAGTTTCTACCCGGTGTTCATTTTATATAGACACATCCTAAGTTCATTGGATTCATTTGTTTTAGACCCTAGGATCGTTCGCTCTGATACCACTTTGTAACACCCCCACTTATTTTGAAGCCTTTAAGCGAGGCATTTCCAAATAAAAGATGGTGTTACCATCTTAGTTACCTGAGGGAGTAGTATAAAAGACATAACAACCAAAAGGTACTTTAAATAAATCAAGTGAACTGAATAAATAGTGATAAAGGCGTTATTACATGAAACCAACTGTTTAAAATATAATAATACAAAACTCACAGCGGAACAAAACTAAGTACAGTTTATAAAATAATAAGTGTCTGAATATCTAGGTGATCTCTAGACACAGCTGTAGTCATCGCCCCAGTCCCATCCAGCATTCAGCACACTTCATGGTCTAACCTGCTAGTCAACTTTTTCCATGAAGGAAACGCTAACATACAATAACAAACACACAAGTCAACCGAAATGAAAATATAATTTAATTGGACTAGAATGTGAAAGGCTATTCTAATACTTGCATAATTATTAAATAGAACAAACAAGAATGATAAAAGAGAAAGGGACACACGCACAAGGCTCTCGGCCAACACTGTCTCAATCTGAAATCAAAGTGGTTTGTTGCTAAGGCTCTCACAGCCCGAGTTCAACCACACCATGTGGGCTTGCCACGCCAGGTCCAGGGCTAACTCCATACACCATGTCCTGCCTGTCCTACAAGTCCAAGGTTCCCAGCTCCTCCACATCCCCGTGCCTGGCCTATACAAACTCATCTCATCTCGCAACCACGTGGTCAAATAATACCAATACCTTCGCCATATCGTGCCAATAAGAACATGTGACAATAAATATATATGAATGCCAACACAATTCCAAGTTCCTTTATAAACAATAATAACCATGCGAGATGAAATGATAGGATATATAACACAATGCCAAATTATCAATGCCATGCCAATATACTTATAATGATAACGAACAATCACTAAAAATACACCCAACAAACACGGCCTAGAGGCCACACTAACTCAACATCCAACATGCCAATTACGACTGTGCAACACAAATAGCAAACAATAAACTCCGCAAACAAGTGTTGAGTAGCTAGCCTACCTTTAGCAAAAATCCGAGTTCAACAAATAATGTTAAAATGCTCCCTCGACAAAGCCGTCACCTAAAATGAGATTAATAGCATACAATTACTAATTTTACTAATTAAATTTAGTACATAAGATAACTAGTTGTGAAAACTAAAATTGGATCAGCCAGCTTAGTCGGTTAGTCGATTGACCCGCTGCCTTATACTACTCGTCCATCACGCCTACTCTACTCACCACACACACCAAAATCCAGCAACTTTAGAAACAATGCATATGATAGATACTGGTACACGCCCACGCTGCCCAAGTCACACTAATGATAGAAATTTGACAGTACAAGAATGCAATCATACCAACCAGCCAATACTACTGTGTATTTAGTTTGTGATTGTTACTAGAACAACAACATCCTACCCACTAAACTATATACATAAGACGGTCTCAAACTAGCTATAAGATGGTATAACATGGCATAATAATCCAATAAAACTCATCATAATACAATCAAGACTAACCAAACCCAAATCCATGGTCATTTTACACAATTAAAACCGTCTCAATGAGGTATAAGCAAAACCCCCAAAATTCCATTCTAGGGTTGCATAATTTCGAGCCAAATACTACAAAAATGAAGCTAATAATTGAATAAAAGATGATTAGGTAAGCTTACTTACGAATTAGGATGAATATAAGGTAAGAATCGTCTCAAAAATCAGATCAATAAACCCCCAAAATCCCTTCGTGTTCGCTGCATGTTGTCGTCACTATTATGTCGCCCTCCCTTAACTCTTTTTTTTTTGATGATATTATTATATGATAATGAGACCTCTAATTTTATGAGTTGATATACCTAAGCTCATTTGGGCTTATTAACTCTCGGCCCAACCGAGACAACTTATTATCTCCAGCCCCAAAATGAGTTAATGGCGTCGTTTTTTTCCCCCGAAACCGCCTCACTTATTAATCCCGACTCATAATATAATATAAAACCTATATAAAATGGTAATAAAACCTTTATAAAATTACGGGTATACCTTTATAAAATTATGGGTATTACATCATGACCCGGGACAGCCTTGCTTGATTCCAACAGGAAGTCAGATAGGTTGACGGACAAACAATGGAGCCCAAATAAATCAGGACCCGCAAATCGCCACTAGACTAAAGGAGAGAAACCTCAGAAGCCAGAAGTCCTCCATCAACAAAATGCACCCTCTTAGCCAGATGCCCCAGGCTCGGAATCATCCTTCCGCTTGTTATCCTTGGGGCTAGAGCTAATGTCCACAATGGAGCAACCTTGTCAAGGGGTACAAGCAGTAAACTCCCTAGTAGAGGTCGGTACTGACTTCCCTCATTGAGAGCGAGGGACGAAGAATGCCATCCTGTATGAGATGTTTGCTCCAAGATGTCCCTAGGAGAAGAATAAGGCCCAGGTGCAGGACCAACAATCAGCTCAGCCACCAGACGAGATCGGGGGAACGACTAGCTAGGTACGTCCTAGTCTACATCTGGCCAGACTTACGACATGCGGCAGTGCAACCCGCACCCAAGACTCGATCACTAGACACGATGGCCGAGTACCCCATTCGCCAGTGCAGCGCGAAAGTGGCGGAAGTGACAAGAGATAAAGCACACTTGCCAGCGGCAACACAAGTGGCAAACCCTTACTTCCCAGTGCCAGGACAATTAGGGCGGAGGCAAGTTAAGAAATAATATAAGGCACCATGTCAATTTCATTCATTAGAAACATAAGGGATGGAGATATAAACGAATGATAGTATATGATAACTCATACATGAACTATATATGACATATCATGAATATATAATGGCAACAACTCATAGCTGTTGGAGAAAAGTGTCCCCGACAATAATGCGATCACAAATTGTCGATCATAATGATCACATA
>VHZZ01014809.1:25096-36400 GCA_009801015.1 Silene noctiflora
AGGGGGAAAATCAGTTAGCATACCTTGATTAATTGCTATGGATAATAAGGATTTCTGCTATATATGATGAAAGAAGGGGTAAGGGACGAAGTTGAGGGGCAGAGAAAAGGGAGCAGAGAGAATAAAGGGGACAGAGAACAAGAAGATTGGAAAATGGAGTGATAAAGAAGCAAGGAGTAAAGGTGGAGCCAGATGAGAAGATTGATTGTAGTGCAAACTGGATCCATTTGTATGAAGGCCCAGAGAAGCTAGAGAATTTAAGGAAAACTAACACGCCAAAACGACAGAGGTTGTGCCGTTTTGCAGTGTTCATATGAACAGTATAGTCCCTTGGGAACATTTAGGATAAGGTGAATAGATTTATACGGGAGAGAAACTAACGAACACTAGGAACTAGGAAGCATAAAAAAGAGAGATACGAGACCAACCTTATAAGGGATCAATTACCGAATAGGACGAGAAAAATGAATATACGTTGAATCGGATGCAGTAACTCATACTTTATTTGTTTTTTAGCATACGTATATTTTTTCCGAACTTATTACCTCAAACATGATTTATTTTTGAGCATATATGTATTTTTACTAAGCTTATTAAAGTTTATAAGTTAGATTTTAATTTATTTTTTCTCGTCAAAACTCAAATTTAACTAAGGTTATAGGGAGTGTTTTTGAGTTTAATGTTTAAATGAATGAACTCAAAAACTTTATAGTAAAACTCATAATTTTTAAAACAAAACTCAACACTTTATTATAATGCTTAGAAATTATACAACTGCTGTAGTACATCGGGTGTATAATCTACTCACTGAAATAAGACTTACTTAAAGGGTATATCTGTCTTTCCTTAAAACGTGTCAAATATTATGGATAAGACAAAAGGAGAGTTACTAGGGAGTAGGGACTAGCAGAATAAGTGAATAACTGTAGTATTTGACTAGTTTTAAGACGAATATTCCCGTCTTAAAAGAGATCAATTGGGTTAAATGGTTGTTTAACCCAAATACCGTTGGCTCAATATTAAAGTTAAGAAATTTGTTAAACGTCAAATGCTTGTCAGAATGTTTTGCTTGTGACGGCTAGCCTCCCTTCCATTTCAAATTTCAATCAAAGGCATCGATCCCTTAACAAATGCATTAAGCAAAGTACAGATAAAATTAAACCTTAAACATTGTATATTTAATGAAACTCTTCAGTTTGAATATGCACAAATGATTCAAAACTTAAATACACAGATCATAACTAAAAAATATAGCTTTAGGATTATAATTAGAAGTATCAGCCACTTCAGACTTCATAAAGCAAACTAAAACTGAAAATATGTCAAGCTTCCATTAGTCCATTCTCAAAACATTGAAATCGAAATAGCAAAGTGGCACATACCATTATGCTCTGTCTGTATCACTGACATTATTATGGGCCCTGACTCCTGAGTAAGCCGAGAAATAAAGAAGCAGTGCCCGCGTTTGCTGCAATCCTTGAGCCAAACATGGACTGGGAGTCATTGGACCGGGGTGAGATGGAGAGGTTTATAGGGGAGCTTATAAATCCAAGCAACTTCTGTTCACCTGATAGATACAACTTCTCATAGCTTGTCATCGGAAATGGTGGACAAAGCCTGCCGTGGATGAATTCAGATCAGCATGCCCTTTCGTCTTGATCCTTGATTGACAAGGAAGGTGTGAAAACATTCCTGTTACAGCAAGGCACACCACATTGAGATGATAATCTGTCCTGAGATATGCCAGCGTGGTAAACATATATATGCAACAAGTAACAGTGGACTGCTTCACCCCGGATATTTTTATAGTACACCATTATCACAATTAGGGGTAAGAAGGCTAGTTGTGTGCCTAATGTGAATGCTTTCTTGCACAAAACCATGTTCGGATTTTCCAAGTATAACTTATTTCCAATGGATCAAGTTGCAATACGTAGTGTGACATAGAACAACTAAAACTGATCAGACACAAATGACTATACCTGAGTTAACACTTGATTCAAACTCACTTGATTCCAACAATAGGCCATCGATTTGGGTACAGGCAGGGACCATTCCACTATACTCTATTTCTCTATGCAATAGGCCATCGATTTGGGTAGCACAATAGCACCCACCGTACTTGTTTATCCTTGTTTATTTAGGAATCACACCGCTTCTCAGTTTCCAATCACAACCTTCTTCATTCATTCTCTTTTTTCCCCTGATATTTCGTACATGAGAACTGATCAGCTTTACATCGTCAATTGTTGCTCATAACTTATAATCAAAACTTCAATGCACAAATAATTTGACAGAAAAGATAAAACCAGAAGAAAAGGCAGGGGCTTAGGGTGAATGGTGATAAAGAAAAATAGCAGCATTTAATATAATTAATGCAAAGTAATCTCAAAATATGTCATAGCCTCCATTATATCATTCTCAAAACACTGAAATCAAAATATGCCACATACCATTATTTTCCAGAAAATATTTCTGAACCAAAGCTTTGTCTGTATATCACTAACATTAGGGGCGGTGAGTAAGCTGCTAAATACTGTGAAGATGATCTAAAGCCAAGGCGATATCACTGAGAAATCCTTTAATAATTGTAATGTAGGTGCGTTCATCTAGAGAATACTAACAGAATGCATATCGGGACGGAGACCGGACAATTCAAGATGACTTGAGGAGAGTAACAACAGTAGAAAATGGGGGATTGGGTTTAATCTTAAACATAGCATTAAACAATTGGGAATCGTCAACAAGAAGATCATAATTAAGTCGACGAGGTATGGCATATGAAAAAATAAACAAGCAATGATGAATACAACTTCGCCAATGATTACTAACAGCTTATTATCAGAACTTTAATACACAAGGAAAAAGTTTAACCAATAGAATATAAAGTTTATAACAACCACAAATGGCACAGCTTTAATGAAAAACACCAGCATACGGCTTACTCCTGTAAAAAAACCCGTAAATGAACAAGCATATATCCATGATCCCACCTGACAACCGTAGCTACACATCAACAACATATACTATAGATTAGAATTGACAAAACTCACTCGACCCAAATGGCCCGTAGTTTAATTTGACCCGCAACCCGATTTAATCCTAATTCATCCGTGTGGACGATAATGTTTATTGCCGCATACAGACCATTATCCCGAAATAACTTTATAACAACATACCCGTAAATGACCCAACCGAACCCGAATTTTTGCAGAGTAGCTGTTATCTGTGTGGCACACATGATGAGAATCATAAGCACCTGTTTCAGGAATGTATGTACAGTAAGCTTTGCTATAAACAGCTCACTGATTGGCTACAACCCAGTACAAGTGTCGAGTTGAAGGATATGTTCAGCATCCTGCCAAGCTAATTACGCGAGTTACGGAAGAATGCAGAATGAGGTTGCCGGCTTTCAACTAATGCACTATCAGGAATGAGGCTATCAACTGGTGTAAACAAAAAGGCATCCGTTAGTTTATTTTACAATAGTTCAGGAAGTAGCTAATGGCGTCTGAATGTATTGGTAGCTCTGTTTATGTAATTTCTACTAGGCCTTGGTGGAAATCTGAAAAATGATAGGTTGTATCTGGTGATATTGCCCGTTTGGGCTGGTTTAATATGAATGCTTACATTTCCACCAATAAAAAAAAAAAAAAAGATACTTATCAAACTATTGCACAATTGACTAAGAGTCAGCCCTCTCATAGTCCTACCAAACTGACAGTACCCTTGTCTAATCTGCCAGTAATGATCAGCATTCCGCAAAGAAATCAAAAACATCCAAAATCTAGGAGAAAACCCAAGACCAGCAAAGTAAGAAGAGAAAAGAGGGGTTTCCAAAAGCTTACAGGCAAAGCTGTTAAAAATTGACAAAAATTGGGAAAATAAGTAAAAGGCGATGATGACAGCAATTATAACTCAAAGCGACTCAACTTAGAAACGATCAGTTTGATCATCCCAAATAAAAAGAGAATTCATGTCGGTAACACATTTGCCACCGTACACAGAAACATTCTTATCACCATTCCTATCTCTCCGGTTAATGACTAAAAACATGAACATTTTGCGGATATGATGGAAGAAACGCTGTTTGCCTTAAATTTATCATAAGGGACATTAAAAACAAAAAACAAAAAACAAGTTAGAACTCAGAAGCAAGCACAATTCAGGTTGCCCAAAAAAAAAAGCAGGACAGCTTTGTTTGCATCTCTAACCATATGAGTATTACATTCCAATTTCAGTCACCTACCTTATTTCTTCAACTTATCTTGTCAGAGCATCAATAGCTTATGGTCTCTTATTCACCTCAAGCTTGTTGTTTGTCAATCACAATGCGTCTCAATTAGCATTCGCAATTTGCTACATCCGTTATCTACTCCTGCTCCCCTAGTGACAAATAAACAAAAAATTTACCCAATAGAATATAAAGTTTATATACTTCATAAACAATACCTTCGTAGCCCCTTGGCTACAAGAGTAGAGAACACCTCCACTGCTTCACAAAGGCCATTAATTATGGTATTATATGTTAGTTGGCACTCCATTATTCTCCATCTCTTTACGTAGGGAGGTTGCCGCATCAAACTGTGCATTTCTTAAAAGGCCGAAAAACAATGCATCGTAAGTACATTAGGTGCTACACCCGTAACCCGCTCGTTCGACCCGTTTGACAGGTAGTCTTACTCCATTATTCCAAGAACATTCGTACAAAATGTAAAGGGTAGCCGTGTTTTATGCCTAGTGGATCAATCATCTATCTGACTACCAGGCAAGACACCTATGAGTCTATGACTGTTGCCTCGCCCCAAACCGCCTCGCCTCTCTGCCATCCAATGCTTCTAATAAAGTATCATGATTTGCAAGCTTACTTCCATTTCAACAAATACCAAAATACAGTAAATGGAACGGGGTAGCTATTAAAAATGAAACATCTTCCCCATTTAGTTCCCTATCAAACAATAAATCACTCTCGTGAGGTACACAAGCACAACCCAAAAATTTACGAAGGTATGGTGCTTGCAAAATTTAGTTTGCTGCACAAAAAAATTCCAGACAGGTAATTTGACCTAAATGAGAATAAAAACGAGTGTCAGCAACCATCTGAATGCTTATGGACTATAAATCTCTATATAACACTAGTGATTCACCGAAGAAACAAAGGAATGAGCAATTATCACTAAGCTGATAGAGACTTCCAATATCTTATGCAGAAATGATAAATTTATTGGTCAAAACAAGAGAAACTTATTAATGGTAATAAACCGGACCAAACCACCGACTTCACCCAAAACTGCAGAAATCTGACAAGCACACAATGACATATGAGGGTCCAGCTAACCAATAGGTCGTATGATGAACAAATTCAGAAATGTGAAATAATCAAAAGAGGATTATGTCATTTGAAAAAGATAAGCATACGCCTAGCGAATTGTCAAACATCAGCAGGATAAAATCCTAGACTTAAAGATCAAACTAAAAGGCTTGCCAATAGGAAAACATGGTAGTAAGTAACTATGTAACTACAGTTCAGTTATTTGGGTTGCGGCCAACACAACCAAAACCTAGCTAAAATAGCAATCAAACCATATTAAAATACGATAAAATACGATGCCGGCATAGAGAAGGTAATAATAACATAGTCTAAAAAATCAGCATTAGAGAATGTTACAAACACCACAATTATACAAAATCAGCCCTTGGAAAAAATCAATTATCATTCTACCAACACCATTTTACTGATTCATTATCATTCTTCATCATATATTTTAGTTCTTGAAATCAGTGGGGTTCAACTGAACCCCATGAACGCCTACTAAAAACGCCAATGTTGGGCACCACTACAAAAAATGCGCCCTAAAGCGAAGGTTTATTGTGACCAATCTTGTTGCAACTCGCATCGCTTAATAGCCCTTGCGCTTGAAGCTTTTTGACATAATATTAACTGACGTTACTACATAAGGTAAGATCATTAAATTCACTACAAGTAAAGATAACAGCTCAAAGGTTTATCCAAGCAGCCCCGCTAATTCCCTACAGCCATCGATTTGTGCAACACAATAGCACCAATTGTCCTTGATTATTTGGTAATCACACAGCTTCTCAGTTTCCAATCACAACTTGCTTCATTCGATCTCTATTTCTTCCCCTGATTGTTAGTAATTGAGTAACTATTACATTAACTTCATGAATTGTTGCTCACAATTTATCACCAAAACTACAAAAGCACAAGTAATTTGACATGAAAAGATAAAAATCAGAAGAGGTAGAGGTTTAGGATTATATAGAAAAATAGCAGCCATTTGTAAAGAATAAATGCAAAGTAAATCTCAAAATATGTCGTAGCGTCCACGACAAAATAGCAAAGTGTCACATACCATTATTCTCCAGAAAATACTTTTGAAGCAAAGTTTTGTCAGTATCACTAACATTAGGGGAAGTGAGTAAGTCGAGAAATAGAGAAGCAGTGTTGGCGTTAGCAGCAAATCCTTGGCTCCTCATAATGGCAAGATGATCCAAAGCCATGGGGATATCATTAGCATTGAGAAATCCTTCAATAATTATATTGTAGGCGCGTTCATTTGGAGAAAACCCATTGTCTTCTATCACCTTTAACATTTTGGTTGCATCAGCTAACAATCCTTGCCTACATAATACTTTGATCATTATAATGTAGGTTTTTAAATTTGGCTGCAACCGTCTGGCCACAAGAGTTGAGAACACCTTTGTTGCTTCAGTTAGTCGCCCAGCTTCACAAAGGCCATTAATTATGGTATTATATGTATTAATATCAGGTGCCACTTCATTATTCTCCATCTCTTTACGTAGGGAGATTGCTGCATCAATCTTTGCATTTCTTAAAAGACCATCAAGCAATGTATTGTAAGTGACCACATCTGGTGCCACACCTCCATCTTGCATATCTTTATAAAGTTGGACTGCAAGCTGGAGTCTCTTATCCTTGCACAAGGCATTTATTATAGAGTTATAAGTGAAAACATCTGGGATCAAATCGGTTCCTTTAAGATGCGTGTCCTGGAGCATCTTTAAAGCTTCGTCTACCTTTTTATATTTGCAGTATCCATTGATTAAGGTGTTGAAAGTGACAACATTGGGCGTGACACCATCTTTCACCATAATATCCAGGAGCTTTTCTGCTTCCTCCATCTCTCCGCGCAAACAGTACCCATCCAACAAAGTAGAGTAGGTAATAATGTTAGGGCGCACACCTCTCTTTGTCATAAATCCAAAAATGGTCTTTGCTTCAGTGACATTTCCCTCTTTACAGTAACTATCAACTAAGGTGTTGTAGGTTTTAGTATCAGGAGCAATGTTGTTGTTCAACATCTCAATCCACAATTGTTTAGCATCATCCCAACACCCTAAACTACAGACTCCTCTAATTAAGGAACTATAGGTTACAACATCAGGCAAAATGCTCTTGGTTTTCATCTCCTTGAGAAGGCCAAGGGCTTGAGGTAACAATTGGTCTTTACATAGGCTGTCAATGATGGTGCTATAAATGACAAGATTAGGCTTAAAAGGGGCTTTAGACTCCATATTTCGAAGCAAGTTGAGAGCACCAGCATTGTCGCCAGAGCGGCAGAGGCCTCTAAACATAGAACCGTAGGTAATAAGGTCAGGTTGTATCCCAAGCCTGACGATTTTATCTAATAATTGAATAGATTGGCGTAATTTATCAGAATCAATTAATCCATTGAGTAAGGTACTGATAATGATAATATCAGGTGGATAGCCAAGCTTAAGACGTTTACCAAGGAGAGAGAAGGCAAAATCAACACGGCCCAAGGAAGAATAACACTTGGCTAGAATACCAATGGAATGCATATCGGGGCGGAGACCGGACAACTGAAGATGATTAAAGAGGGTAATAACAGTAGAAAGAGGGGGATGGGGTTTAATCTTAGTCATGGCAGTTAACAGCTGAGTGTAGACGATAATAGAAGGGCGAGGACGCAGAGAGTACAATTGATGAAATATCGAAACCGGAACATCGACATTAGAAAACCCAAATCGGCATTGTTCAGTAACAGACTTGATAAACAATCGGCGATCGTGAACAACAGAAGAGGAATGAAAACGAAAATGAAAAAGAAAGTGAGAAGAACAAAGGCGAACAAGGTTACCTCCTCGGATGATTCGCACCATTATCGTCGATACTGAGATTTGTATGAATGTATGAAATGTAGAAATGTCGAAACCTAGAAAATGACCATCATTTATTTATTTGGGACAAACTTAAAAATTGGGCCGATAATAAACATGGGTCATTAACCCATTAGCTAACACACTTGACCAGCCATATAGCTAAATAAAAACCCTACTTTGCTCACTTAGTCTCTGTTCTTTTGGACTGAAACCGTCTGAATTGAACTGAACCGAACCTAATGGAGCTGAACTGAACTTAATAGATCTTAACTGAACTGAAATACATGTCACTTGCATATGTGTATGTTGTTTGATTGTTTCTACCTTTATCTGAGAAGGAGGTGAAGAAGGAAAAGAGTGAGAAGAGAAAGGCTGAGTCTGAGTCTTTTAGTGAGAATGTTGGGAGTAAGAAGCAAATTTCTAACCAATATCGCTCTTAATTTGCTAATAGTGCACCGGTGGGTGGAGTGAGTCGTGGAAGCGGTGGTCGGTCGGTTGTTAGTGGGGATTTTGTTGGTAGTTGTTTCAGGTGTGGTAAGATGGGGCATAAGATCATGGATTGTAGAGTGAATTTGGGCAAGCAAGGGAGTGGCAATGGGAATTGAGGTTATGGAAATGGAAACCGGAAGAACTACCAAACACCAGTACCGAGTGTTGGAAACCAGTACCGAGTGTTGGAAGCAATAGAAATGCAGGGCAATGGAGTACCCAGAGGAGCTACATCCATAATCAGGGTAATGGAGCTGGTTAGAGTAATGGAGGAAAAGCATTTGGGACATCAAGTACAGTACAAGGGAAAGGGAAGAAGGGTAACTAGTACTTATTGGGTGAATTAGAGTTTTATTATTTATAAGTATTTGAGTTATTAATAGTAGTTTTAATAAGGTTTAGTTCTAAAACTTCGAGACGAAGTTTATTTTTAAGGGGTAGAATGTGACACCTCATGTTTTGAGTTTATTTTGATATACATTTTCGTGTTATAAGTTTATTTTGAGATACTTTTTGATAAGTTTGATAATAAAATGGTTAATTGTGTTGCAATGATAATAAGTTGAGATGATACTCACTTGTGTTGATATTTATTGAGGCCTTTGTAGCATTTTTGGGTGAACTTCGGGACGAAATTCATTTTAAGGGGGAAAACTGTAAGACCCAGTAATTTAATATAAATTATATGGATATTTTACGTATCTAAAATAATTAATTTAACAATAATAATGGATGTTTGTATATAAATAAGATAATATAATATAGACGGGAGTTTTTTCAGTTTGGATCGGCTAAGTTTGGGCCTTGTGTAATAGGAGTCGGGATCTAATAATAATATAATATAATAAGCTGCATACGATTTTATAATTAAATAAAATAAACTAATTTGACCTGCTATATAAATAGAAGAAAAACCCTAACTTAATAGACAGACTTCCCAAATCTGGAATTTGAAGAAATGAAGAGTTTTAAACCTAGCAACCGTTTCATCGTTATTCGCGTACAAGGTAAGACCGTCTCATAGTTTATCGTTTTAAATTGTCGTATGCCAAGTATGATACCAATTGTGACCATACCGTAGGCCTAGGATCAGGCTTGGACCCACCGTGACCTAGACTAGGTTGTCGTGACCACCCTGTGGTCGTCGTTGACTGGTGTCAACGCGGTGGTCGAACCGTAAAACCGTATTTTGTGTCGAAGCTTAAGACGAGCATAGTTTCGTGTACGGTGAGAGTTAGGAGGAACGGAGGTTATGGTGGTGTTCCTGGAGGAGAGGCGCGTCCAGGGGTGTGGTTGTGGTGGCCGGACTCGGTGGCTGGTGCATCGGTGGTCGAAAAGTCGCGAGACACAGGGAGATTGAGGGTGTCGTGTATAGAGGAAGTTTGGGATGTTGAAGGGTACGGTTGTGATCGTGGTGGTGAGGGAGTGATGTTGGTGGTGTTGATTGGGTCAAGGCAGCGTTGTGGTGGCGATGGTTGCAGGAATTCGTGAAAACAGGGGATTAATTGGGGGTTTAGTGTCACCTTCTTAAGACGAGTTGTAATGGCTCGTGTGGTTGCAGCGAGGGGAAGAAGAGACCACCTCTGGAACCACCGTGGATCAGTGGTGACTATGGTGGTGGCCAGAGGTGGTATGGGTGGCTGTGTGGTGGTTGTGAGAAAGAGGGAGTGTATGGGGTGTTGTGCGTAAACATGGGAAGTAGGGTGCTGTTTTCCTAGCAGCGTAGAGGGTGTTTGGGTGAGGTAGTGTGGTGGATGTGATGGCGGTGGTGAGAGGAAGGAGCTGGCAGTGATGGTGGTCGTCGTGGCTGGCTGCAGAGGTGGCGGCAGGAGGTGTTTCTGTGTGGTGTCGGGTTGGTGTATGTGAGGAAGAAGGTGTTTGTGTGTAGGGTCGGTTGGAAGGTTGAGTTACGGTTATGTCAGTTAGTTTGAGTAACGTAATTAAGTCGGTTTCGTAATTTAAATAACTTATATAATTAATTAATTAATATTTCGTAATTGACTCGGGTTTTTGTATATCGTAATGTTAGAGATAATAATATATATATTTATATAATTGTATGCGGGACGAGTTGTAATCGTAATTAATTATTTATCTATTAAGTTAATGGGCGGATTTATATAATCAGTTGTGTATGATAATAATAATGAATCGTAATTAATAAATATAATAATCAATAATGAATTACAAGTAAAATATAGATAATTGATATTGAGTAATTATTTGTTTAGGTGACGGAGTTTGTTGTCAGTGCTGTATATCGTTATTTGGATTATCTCGCTTATTGGATTGCTTACTTACGAGGTAGGATAAACTACTCGACTATAATGTGCAACTTGTGTTATTGGCATGTGGTTATTATATGGATGATGTGATGTATCACTTTCATATATACTTTTATAGCTCCCTTTATACTATTTTACATACCGTTTCGTGCCTATTTTATCATTTATATGCCTTATTTCAATGAATTGTCGATACTGCCGCTATTTTGTGTTTTGATGCAGAAATGACTCGTTATGAGTATGATCAAGCTAAGATTAGCATGGCGGAGATGGCATAGAAGAATACACGAAGCATGGCACGAGAAACGAGGAAGCACGAAGGCTAGAAGAGGAAAGAAGAGGAGAAGAGTCTGTGAAGATGGTT
>VHZZ01014812.1:6346-17249 GCA_009801015.1 Silene noctiflora
TCTTGTTCATTCTAAGCAAATAAACCGAAATAATCATACTAGTGTAGTATCATATTTTTATTTGTTTTAAGGTCCTCTTTTACATGGACTAGATCACTACATGTACTAGAGTTAGAGTYGGRTYATTGTCYTGGGTTTTCTCCGTTAGAGGGTTCCTATACTTGGGGCCTAGAGGAGGATCATCCATTGTGATATAAGCTCAAGAACAATCCAAGTAGGAGACTTGGATTGTGCCCTTTTGGCCGAAATATTCATTTGTAAGTAATATGTTCTTCTTCTTACTTTTTTTGTTATGCATGCACAAGATCCTTTTAATTAACAAGTTAATTAATAAAATCAGTATATTCACATAGTGTATGTGAGTTTCCTTCACTAAAACCCCAAATTACCTAATTAGGGTTTGATCAAACTAACCAAAACAACAAAAGACTATGCTAGATAACTTACCCTGACGATTATGAAAGGAATGATGTAAAAACACCCAAAAGTGACGAACCCTACCTTTGGATTGATATGGAGAAGCAGTAATGTCGTTCTTGTTTTCTTGTGAAAAGTGTTTAGAACTGCAAATGAATTTTTTTAATATAATAACACGCTAATTACATGCTTCCCGATCTATTTAAATCAAACCGCAGAAAAACCTGTAACGAACCGGACACTCGGTTGAGTATAAGACACTCGACCGAGTAAGACACACTCGACCGAGTGGGTTACACTCGATCGAGTAAGCCACACTCGACCGAGTACTAACCTATTCGCCCGAGTGCACACCAAATAGAAGCCTGACAAAACACCCATACCAACTACTCGGTCGAGTACCCCATACTTGGCCGAGTAGCCTAAGACCATAAATCTGATGTATTACAGTCTTGCCTCCTTAAAAACAAACTTCGTCCCCGAAGTTCAAACCCATACTTGTAAAAACATCACCAACACTTACCAAAATCGAAACATACCCAAAACATAACCGAACCATGCCAAAACCGTGATCGACCAACCCAAAACATAATCAAAACTGACTCAAAAACACACGCGATCATCTCCTGCCCCCTTAAAAGAATAAGGTTACGTCCCCGTAACCAAACATACCTGATAAAAAAGATGTGGATATCGCTCCTTCATCGCCTCTTCTGCTTCCCATGTTGCTTCCTCGACATTGTGATTGGTCCACAAGACTTTCAGCAACACCGTCTCACCATTTCTAGACTTGCACACCTTGCGGTCCAATATCTCCTTTGGTACTTCCATATAAGTCAAAGACTCATCTAACTCGATGTTCTCAACCTCTAGCACATGAGAAGGATCACTCACATACTTCCGGAGTTGAGACACATGGAAAAAATTATGCAAACGATCCAACGCTGGTGGCAACGCCAATTGGTAAGCCACCTCACCAATCCTATCCAATATCTCATAGGGTCCTATGAATTTCTGGCTCAACTTACCCCTCTTGCCAAAACGCATCACCCCACGCATAGGTGACACTTTCAAAAGAACCTTGTCACTGACCTGAAATCGATGTCCCTACGATGAAAATCGGCATAGCTCTTTTGACAATCCTGAGCTGCTGTCATCTTATGCCTGATCAACCGTACCTTCTCAATCATATCTTGCACCATTTGTGGTCCTAAAACCACAGCTTCACTATCATCCCAACATATAGGACTCCTACACCTCCTCCCATACAAATCCTCGAAGGATGTCATCCCGATACTGGTGTGAAAACTGTTATTGTATGAAAACTCAATCAAATCTAGTCTATCCTCCCAACTCCCACCGAACTCCATAACACAAGCCCTCAACATATCTTCCAAAGTCTTGTTGGTCCTCTCAGTATGCCCATCTGTCGCAGGATGAAATACCGTACTCATCTTCAAGGCAGTTCTCATCAACTCCTGCAATTCCTGCCACAACCTAGATATAAACCACGCATCCCGATCTAACACAATGTCTTTCGGTACACCATGCAATCTGACCACATTCTTCATGTACTCATTAGCTAACCGCAGTTTACTCCAAGTATCTTTCATTGGAATAAATGAGCCGACTTCGTCAGTCGATCCACTATTACCCAAATCATATTGTTACCCTACTGAGTACTCGGTAACCCCACTATAAAATCAAAAGAGATAGACTCTCATTTCCACTCAGGTACCTCAAGAGACTGAATCTTACCTTGCGGTCTTCGCTGCTCCCCTTTGACCCTTTGACAAGTAAAAAATCTAGCCACGAACTCAGCTGTCTCCCTTTTTATCCTAGGCCACCAAAAACTCTTTTTAAGATCCTTATAGAGTTTGTCACCACCTGGATGTACTGAATATGGAATACAATGAGCCTCTTTCATGATCATCTTCATCAACTCCACATCATTAGGTATACACCATCTCCTATCAAATCGAACACTCATATCTGCATGGACCGAAAACCTCGAAACTGTCCCCTTTTCCACCCCATCTCTCCACTCTAAAATCTTAGGATCATCAGCTTACTTATTCTTGATCTCCTCGTAAATTTCAGGTTCAACTGTCAAATCCCAAAGAGCATCCACTTTCCGAATCATATGGAACCCCATCTCATTCACCTCATCCTTAAGCCGCATTAGAGACACGACAGTGCATAAGGAATGCACGCTATTCCTACTCAACGCGTCAGCAATAACATTGGCCTTCCCTTCATGGTAGATAATTTCCATGTTTTAATCACCAATAAGCTCCATCCATCTCCTCTGACGCATATTCAGCTCCTTCTGGGGTGTAGATGTATTTCAAACTCTTATGATCCGAAAACACCTTAAAGGTTGCCCCATAGAGGTAGTGTCTCCAAATCTTCAAAGCAAATACCACAGCACCCAACTCCAAATCGTGAGTAGGGTAGTTCTCCTCATAAGTCTTCAATTACCTCGAAGCAAATGCAATAACCTTCCCATTTTGCATCAGAACACAACCTAAACCATTCTTTGAAGCATCTGTGTATACCTCAAAGTTCTCACTTCCCTCTGGCAAAGCTAAGATAGGGGCTGTAATCAAACGCTCTTTTAAGGTTTGGAACGTCGTATCACAACTCCCATCCCAGCGAAATTTGTTCTCGTTTCTCATCAAAGCTATCATCGGCCTAACTATCTTCGAGAAGTCTTTCACGAACCTCCTGTAGTACCCAGCCTGACCTGAGAAACTCTGAATCTCAACCACATTCTTTAGTGCTTCCCAGTTTGACACCGCCGCTATCTTGTTAGGATCCACAACTACCATATCCTTGGAAATCACATGGCCCAGAAAAGCCACCTTCTCCAACCAGAATTCACATTTGGATAGTTTAGCATATAACTGGTTATCGTGCAAGGTTCGCAATACCAGTCTCAAATGCTCCTCATGCTCTTACTTAGTGTTAGAATAGACTAGGATAACATCGATGAACACTATCACGAACCAATCCAAGAACTAACTGAAAACCCGGTTCATCAAATCCATGAACACTGCTGGTGCATTGGTCAACCCAAACGGCATCACCACATACTCATAGCGACCATACCGCGATCGAAAAGCTTTCTTTGGTATGTCCTCATCCCGAATCCTCGGCTGATGGTACCCCGACCTTAGATCGATCTTATAAAACACCCCGACCCCACTCAACTGATAAAAAAGGTCATCAATCCTCGGCAACGGATACCTGTTCTTCACTGTCACATGATTCAACACCTTGTAGTTGATACAAAACCTTAAACTGCCATCCTTCTTCTTCACAAACAGAACTGGAGCACCCCAAGGCGATACACTAGGTGTAATATATCCTTTCTCTAGCAACTCATCTAACTGCTTCTTTAACTCTCCCAGCTTCTTAGGACCCATATGGTACGGGGCCTTAGATATAGGTCCCGTCCCCGACTTCAACTCAACATTGAAGTCGATATCTCTCTGCGGAGGTAACCCTGGTATCTCATCTGGAAAAACATCCCCGAACTCACTCACCACTGGTATCTCCAAAGCTGTTGGCTCCTCTGTCCTAGTGTCCTTCACGTGACAAAG
Organism: Silene noctiflora; assembly: GCA_009801015.1. Classification (NCBI taxonomy): domain Eukaryota; kingdom Viridiplantae; phylum Streptophyta; class Magnoliopsida; order Caryophyllales; family Caryophyllaceae; genus Silene; species Silene noctiflora. Next base: position 10,369 of record VHZZ01014812.1, read on the forward strand.
GATCATAGGATAACCCTTCCTCAGGTACGCCTTCAAAGTCACCACTGCCATGATCTTGACTTTGGGTTTAACTACAAACCCACGGTAAGACACTCTAATTCCCTTAACCAACCAATCCATCCCGACTATAACCTTAAACCCATCCATAGGAAACTAAAACAGATCAACCGGAAAGTTGACGTGTCCAACAACCATAGACACCCCCTTTTTTACAATCTCCCACAAGATACAGACTCTGCCGATGGTATAAAGACTTTATCCCTTACAGACTCGTACTCCCCCAAACCCATAGACCTTGCATGACCCTTAGACACAAAAGAGTGTCTTGCTCCCGAATCAAACAAAACGAAATAAGGAATACTATTGATAAGAAAAGTACCGGTAACCACTTGGACATCGTCCTCTACCTCCTGCTTATCCATCATGAACAGCTTGCCGTTGTTCTTATGACCTCCACCCTAAATCCTGCTAGCCGATGCATTAGACTTAGCAACCGAATTCTAATTCACATTACCGTTCTGCCGCTGATAAGTCCCTCCGCTGTTGCGGTTGAAGTTGTTGTTGTTGCCTTGACCACCCTGGCTATACCATGACCCAGCTAGTCGGTTGTTATCTATACTCTGCCCTGGTCTCTGAGAAAAACCTCCTCTCCACTACCCCTGGAAGCCATTCCCACCGAAGCTGGTACACTCATACCTCTTCTGGCAGAACCGCCACAGTTGAAGCATTGCAACCCAAATTTTCCATTGTAGCTCCTACCACCACGACCTCCATACGACGATCCCTACTGAATCCAAACCACCAGAAGAAGCTCTCCCCTGGTTGAAGTTCCCTCGCTTGAACCCCGAAGTCCCGGTGCCCTCACTATCTGTCTTCCTCTTCTCACTACCCTTCTCCTTGGCCTCCCTTGTCTTGTCGGCCAATCTCTCAGCGTTTCCAGCTCTCTTATACACATCCTTCAAGTCCGTAAGGACCCCAGAAGTAAGCCTCTCCAAGATCTTCACAGAAAGCCCTTCTCAAAACGGAGAGATAGATTCAACTGATTCAGCTCCAAATCGTCCACATAGCGTGTCAACTCATTAAACTTGCGTTAATACTCTGCCACGGTCATGCCCTCAGTCATATGGAAGGAATCAAACTCCGCCCTCAACTTATTCTGAATATGCTCGGAATGAACTGATGCCTCATTGCCTTTTTAAACTCGCTCCAAGGGATAGCAGGTTCCCCCAAGCTCTTGTAGTACTCCCTCGCACTTTCCCTCTCCCGATTCCACCACACTCCAGCCTCATCCCTTAGGTTGAACGCAGCTTGCTCTACCTTCATCTCTTCCGGACAATTAACCACTTCCAGAATACTCTCCATCTCCCTATGCAAATTATCGAGCAGAGCCGGCGCTCATGTGCCCTCATAGGTCGTAGGGTTGAAGCGAGAGATGGTGGTGCTCATTTTCTTGGCATCCATGCCCACCTCATTAGGTTTCCCCACACTCTTAAGAGTCTCAGTAAGAGCCTCTTGATGCTCGATCATGTGAGCAATCTTCTCAATGCTCATCTCAGCAACCCTCATATACGCAGCAGATCTTTTGGGTGGCATTATTGACATTATATAGATAAACAGTCATAAGCACATAGCCTACGACTCAAAACAAACATATATCCACCCAAAAAGGGTACTCGGTCGAGTATCAAGGGACACTCGGTCGAGTACAAACCACTCGGTCGAGTCCCATATGTACTCGGTCGAGTACAACCGCTCCAGAAGCTTACCAGAAAACACCAGAAAACGTACTCGGTCGAGTACACTATGTACTCGATCGATTAAACGCCACTTGATCGAGTGCCTCGCACACTCAGTCGAGTTAAAAACTTCCAGAACTTCTGTCTCAAAACACCAATTACCTACTCGGTCGAGTTCCCCTCACTCAGTCGAGTCATGTCAGGTTCGAACTACCCCCATGCTTAAACAAACATAAACCGTAGCACATACCTTACACATGTTACTAAATCAATACTCAGATATCTTATCCAACCATTCTCAACACCTCAACACATAAACCACATACTCCACACATCTTCCATTCAACTCACATATATCTTCCAACATACATATAAAACAGATAAGCATACAACGACCCCTTGACACCCCGTAGTGACCGATTCAAAGTTGTAAAGGCAAGATGCAGCCTTAGCATGTCTCCCAAGCCTTTGCGGTAGCTCTAAACAACTCCTACCCTGGTTCATTTTATTTAGATACGCTATGTTTATTTTTTTTCATTGGTTTAGGTTCCAAAATCGTCGCTCTGTATCCACTTTGTAACACCCCCATACACCAAGGTACCTTACCAAGGACTACCCCAATGTATAAGGGTGCTACCATCTCGGTTTCCCGAGGTAGTGCACATCATAGTAACCATAATGAAACGTATTAAAAAGGAAATAACTTTAGTTAAGTGATTAAAAGTCTCAAAGATAAATACAACTAAAATCCAAAAGATGACAAAAGTAAAGTGACAACTATCCGACGAAAGGTAGACTACAAACTGGTGACGACTCAACCCTGCCAAACCCCTCAACGAACCGGACACATAGTTGAGTATAAGGCAATCGACCAAGTAAGACACACTCGACCGAGTGGGTTACATTCGATCGAGGAAGCCACACTCGACCGAGTACTAACCTACTCGCCTGAGTGCGTAACAAATAAAAGCCTGACAGAACACCCATACCAGCTACTTAGTCGAGTACCCCATACTCGGCCGAGTAGCCTAAGACCATAAATCCGATGTATTACAAATTTGGGTTAAACCCGGGAGGGAGAACTCGAAGAGGGCGCCTTTGGTATTCGGTTTTAACATCACCTTTGGGAAAAGGTTCGGGATGACTGAAATTTTAGCACGTGCTTAAGGACCTTAACCTATGTCGGTGTGCATGATAATGGGCCCATTTTAGTATACTTTGACCTAGGATTGGGGATACTAATTCACGAACCCGGGAGGAAGGTGAGTCGGGATTGCTAGTGTTCATTTGTGAACCCGGAAGGGAGAGATTTTAACGTATTAGAGGTGTATTCCCCTTGCTTGACTACCTTCAATGACTAGTTGATGAATTTGATGGCGATTATGAATGTTAGTAGTCGAAGTCGTACCCTAGGCATTTAATTTATTGAGTAAATCCTTTTCATTAACTTGCTTTCGTTCTCTTGCATTGCTTTACTTTATTTCAATTTGTATGCACTTAGTTTAGTCTCAAATAACCTTACTACCTTATATGCTTGATTTAGCTAAACACAATTACTCGAATTATCTAGTATTGCTTGTTTCTCCCCGCGATTCGATCCCGAAGTGCTACAACTACACGGTACACTTGCGGAATATAAAACCAACATCAACGATCACCAGCCCAATCAGCATCACAAAAGGCACGAAGATTAAATGGAGCATGCTTGAGAAAATGAATGCCGTGATGGATAGTGCCCTTTGAAAAACGAAGCAGTCTTTTGAGAGCGGGCCAATGCAATGATGTCGGATGCGTGAGAAATTGAGCGAGCTTATTCACAGGAAAGGCAATATTAGGCCGGGTAAGTGAAAGATATTGGAGACTCCCACCAATAGCAGGGTATTTGGAGTTATGGAGGAGCTACAATCAAGCTTATCATAACGAGTAAGAATATCGGAGATGTACTTGGATTGATTGACAAGCAAGCCAGCGGATGTTGGAGTGACTTCCATACCAAGAAAATACGAAAGACTGCCAAGGTCTTTGAGGAAAAACCGCGAGGATATAGCTACAATAAATTTATTAACTTCATCGGAATTTAGGCTTATAACAACTATATCATCCACATAAACAAGTGCATATAGTCAAACGTTAGAACGATCAAAAATAAAGAGCGAGGGGTCAGATAATGAACTTCGAAAACCGTAAGAAATAAAGTAATTTTTGAGTTTCTTAAACCAAGCACGAGGTCCTTGTTTGAGACCATAAATAGCTTTACGTAATTACAATTATGAAAAGGAAAGTCGGAATTTGAAGAACCTGGTGGTTGTACCATGTAGACATCCTTGGTCAGTGTACCTTGCAAGAAGGCATTATTAACAATGATCTGACAAAGCAACCAACCATGCATAACAGCTAGGAAGAGGATAAGACGGATTGTGGTTGGTTAATGAAACGGCTGAAGGTCTCGGAATAGTCAAGGTCGGGTCTTTGATGGAAACCTTTTGCAACAAGACGAGCCATGTGTTGCTTAAAATTGCCATCGGGGTTGTACTTAATGTGAAATAACCACTTTCAACCGAATATATTCGGGACAGAATTTGATAGAACAAGAGACCAAGTTTTGTTGCGAGACAAAGCATCGTACTCAGCCTGCATTGCAGCGCACCATAGAGGGTCAATAAGGGCTTGTTTAATGGTGGATGGAGTATTAAATTAGGTGGGAATGGTGGCGATTTTAGCTTATTTCGGATTAGGTTTGCGAATTTTATTGGAAAGATGGGTAACAACGCGAGGTGGGGGAGGTGGAGGGGGAGGGGGGAGGTGGAGGGGAGGAGGAGGAGGAGGGGGGAAGAGGACGAGTTAGGTGCGGATGTAGGGGATGGTTGGGTAGAGGAGGGGGCGGGGGACGGGTTGGGGATGACGACATGGGTTTCAGTGGGAGTTGTGGTAGTGGTAGGAGGAGGGTGCACCATTCGGTGGAGGTGATAGGCGAAGGAGGAGGTGAGAGTTTAAGAATGGCAGAGTAAGGGAATTGATCATCAATAAAGCGAATAAGAAGGGATGTGTAAAAACGATATGTGAGTGGGTCAAGACATAAGTTGGCACTTTGTGTCGTAGAGCACCCAATAAAGACACCTTGTAGAGAACGAGGTTGGAGTTTTTGATCCGTGTATGGCCATAACCATGGAAAACACAAGCAGCCAAAGCTATGAAGTTTGGGGGAAGTTGGGAGGTTGACGGAAAAGCTTAGTGTATGGATACTCATTGTGAAGAGACGGAGTTGGAAGTCTATTTATGAGGTAGACAGCCGTGGAAAAGGCGTGAGGCGAAAGAGAAGAAGGGAGATAAGCGTGGGTTAGTAAGGACATGCCAGTTTCAACTATATGACAGTGTCGACGCTCAGCGAAACCGTTGTGTTCGGATGTGTGAGAAGGTGACGTTAGATGAGTGATACCCGTGAGATTGAGATGGGAAGTGAGTAAATCCCCCCCCCCCCTCCCCCCAATTATCAGAAATTTAAGAAATGTGGGCTCGGTATCAGATTTAATTTTAATAGGATAAAATCAAATATAATGTGTAAAATGATCGACAAAGAAGACATAATATTTGAAGGACTCGTGGGATGTGACAGGAGACGAGCATACATCGGAGAAAATAAGATCAAATGGAGCGGTAGAAATTAAACTAGATTGCCCAAAATAAAGCTTGTGACTTTTATTTATTTGACACGCAATACATTGTTCGGAATGAGAAAAGTGGAAATTAAACCTAGAATTTAAAACTTGTAAAATTTTATTTGAAAGGATGGCCAAGACGATGATGTCAAGATGCTTGACCAGGAGCCACGACTATTTGAGCTTGAGGCGGAGTGGGCGACCAGACGTAGGAACCATCAATAAGGGGCCTTTGAAGAAGGACCGCTCCCGTCGTGTTTGCCTAAACACAAAAAGAAGTGGGTGAGAAGATAGAATAAGCATTATTGTCATCACACAATTGGGATACGGATAAAAGTTTTCAAGAAATGGAACGAACAACTAAGACATTAGTGAACTTAAGCGAAAATGGACAAGAGGGAATGGTGAATGAACCAGAGTGAGTGATGGATAGAGCGGAGCCATCGCCTATAACCAAATCATCGGTCCCTTCATAAGGATTATGAAGCGACAGTGTATTGAGATCGTCGGTAATATGATGCGAGGCACCACTATCAACGGTCCATGAGTTGGGTGGCTGAACTGAGTGGTGGGTTGCGGTGTGAGCCTGTGGTGACGGGCCATAGCGTTAACAAGTATGGAAAACAACATTGGGATATTTGGCCCGAAAGTCGCAGCAGTCGGAGGCAACGTGACCAACCTCGTCACAGAAGAGACACCTGCCCCTGTACGGTTTTGTGTATCCGGATTGAGCAGAGGCAGAATAAGATGGTTTGGGTGGGTTGGTGAAACGGTTTTAGTAGTTTTGACGATTATTGTAGGTGGAACGATTATTGTTGTTGCGGTAATTAGCGGCGTGGGCAGAGGGAGTGAAATTTGACGAGGCAGGGGAAGAAGGAACGTTCTTGAGACGGAGTTCGTGCTGAATCAATTTCTCATGAAGAGCTTAAAAAGAAATTGACGTATCGCGAGCACGAACTGCCTCAATCACAGGGCAGTATTTGTCATAATTCAGGCCGTTTAGTATCCCGTGAGTGATATCATCGACATCTATCCATTGGATGTTCGAGTTGGGGTAGGTCATCGGTGCAAGCCTTAATAGCGGTAATGTATTCGGCGATGATCATATCATAGGTGTGAGAAATATTCTCGAGTCGATCTTTGATTTGAAGGCGAGTCCTCGAGAAGAGTTGGCAAAGGTACGGGTCAAGGTGGTCTAGGCGGCATGGGAGGTCGTATCATTGACGATAAGTGCATCAATTGGGGGTGATAGTGTACCGGTGAGAGCACCGAGGATGAGCTGGTCTTGCCTATATCAGGTGGAATAGGCAAGGTTGGGGCCGATAGTGGTGGCTGTTTCGGGTGGGGTAGGGTTGAAGGTGATGGTTTTAGGTGGCGGGACAATGGTGATGTACCACCCGAGAATGATTAATTTATATTTTAAATTATTTTTAATAAATTAATTACGGCAAATGTGATTTTAAATAATATTTTCGTAAAATGTAGAACC
>VHZZ01014813.1:31621-42821 GCA_009801015.1 Silene noctiflora
GTTCTCTTTGTTAATCTACAAGAACGGTTCAAAATATTAACCGTTCTCTTTTCTTCTCATATTTGCGCGCTCACTCTAAAAATAACAAACAGACCGGTTCCGCGTCCAACCGTTCTTTAAGTGGCATTCTCCTTGCCCTAAATTGTAGTAGTGCAGGTCCTCTCCACCATGCCGGCTGAGCAAGATCCGTTCCAATGCCCTGCTGCTGAGTCATCTCGTGAAGGTTCCTTAACACCTAAGTGTTAGACAACCTCTCAGTCAACTCACTCATCTGCATCCTCAGGGCACCGTAGGATAGCTCAGATACTGGTACATAGGGGCTCCATGCAGTACATACGGGGTCTCCTCCGGTGCCTCCCTCTTAGCTCTAGTACCCTTAGGTGCTCGGGTCATCTGAGCAGTCTTCCCCCGGCCAGTGACTAGACTAGGCTCCGAAATATCATGTATTACATACCCTAAAAGGAGATATGCCTGGTGCAGTGGTGCCATGGAGTCGGTGCACTCCTCCAGGTGCTCAGTCTCAGACAGGTTAGCCGGATCGGGTAACCTCATCCACAACGAGTCTCTTACCCTCCAAGCCAAAGTCTTGTCATTCAATATCCTTAACCACTTTTGCCGCAGAAAGTAATCTTTGTCCAAAGCCGGTACACTCTTGAACATCATCGGGAAGTCGGGTGAGGGCTCATAATTGGCCAACCTCTGGGCCAACCGGGTCACTATGGCCCCACAGCTAAGATGACGGTGAGGTGACTGGGCCATGAAAGTTAAACTGTTGCACACAATAGCCGGTGGACTGTAGTAGAATATCCCCTCACTCTGAGGGTTCAAGTAAGACATCAACAACATCACCTCATGAGAGTTAAGCTTACTCACATCACTCCTCCTATACAACAGACAGGTTATCATTCTCAATAAGATCTTCAAAGTCACGTGTTGCACATCGTTGATGAGCATAGCACTAACATTGACCTCGGCACGGTCAACAAGCGGAGATATTCACTAGCTCTGCATTCCTTGGCTACATCCAGGTAATGGTCCGATGTAGGCTTCTCCAACCCCAAATGCTCGACAATGTCTTCCATAGTGAGGTCAAAATCACAACTCCTCAATCTAAAACAGCAAATCTCGGCCTCCTCATTATAATAAAATTGAACTCATGAAATCCATTTGAGGAATTCATAAGAATGTTTCCTCAACCTATATAGCCCCATCAGTCCCAAAGTCTCAAAAATGTGTCTCATATCCACCTCAATTCCCAGCTTTTCCAAAATACTGGTATCTAAAAACCTAGTGGCCCTAATGGGGTGGGTTATAAGGGATACAAAGACCTCCTGTTGCCTAAAGTCGGAAAACTCTACAGACAGATACTGACCCACGGGTGGAATCGTGGAACCCTGGCTTCCTTGCCCCCTTTCGGCCCTACTCCTCTTGGTTGGTGGTCGGTTTGCATTGGCTCTCGGCATACTGCATTGACATCAATAGACAACAAAATAAAGGGCCCAAGGATTAAAAACAAAAGAGATTTCAAATTTTCATTATAAAGATAAGTGAAGCCTTAAGACGAATTTTTCGCTCGAAATTCTCAAAATCGATTGTAAAACGTAGTAGTACTAACATCCTATAGCCTTTTCTAGTCTAAAGAGAGGATTTAAAACATCAAACCAGATTTTTAGATGAACTCTAGGAAAAATTCAAATTCAATCTCCATAAGTTTTTGCTCAAAATCTCAGTTTTTAGCATTAAAATCAGGAGCTAAGGCAAGTTATATTGGAGATTATCGTCTACAACATGAATTTAAGCATGAGAATCAATAATTTCTGACATCTAATTGGGGATTTGCTATAAAACATAGAAACTTAAAGAAATTAGTATTACCTTATAGATTTCAAAAGGAAAGAACGATAAAAGAGTGATTAAGACGGACTTGAAAGACAAAGACACAAGATCTTCAAGCTTTTGGTGTTGGAAAAACAGTTTGAGAGTGGTTATGAGAGAGTTGGAGTTGTATTGTGTTAAAAATAAGGAAGGAAAAGAGTTTATAAGGAGTAAAACTGAAATCGTGATTCTAGGTTAATTGGGGCACTCGGTCGAATACGAACCGCACTCGATCGAGTATCGGCCACTCGATCGAGTGCAAGATACTTGATCGAGTATCAAAATGGGCAAATTCAATCCATGTCCTTCCTATTTTATGAACTCGGTCGAGTATCCTTCGAACTCGGTAGAGTAAGCATGACTCGGTCGAGTACGCCTTTGTACTCGGTTGAGTTCCCCTAAAAGTTAAATCAAACGATTGTGTTGTCAATATGAGCGTTCCTGAAATAACATACGTCGTTCAGAGTCCGAGGAGCGTCTCGAAACTCGTCACTAGTTAGCCGCTTACTCACGAGTCTACCAAAACTACACACTAAAGGCACAACCATAACCTATCTACTCTATACCCCAACTTACTAGCGACTCAACACTCACTTACACGTTATAGCGCCAGGTCTAAGTTCGGACACACTTATCAAGTTTCAAACAAATAACGCCGTTATATCAACATTACTCCTAGCCTTCTACTAGCATTGGTACACATACACCTACTGACAAACTTTCACCGTTCATACTTCATGTCATMGCACTTATTCACATATGAGGTACACATAACAGCATACATCCAAGACATGTTCGGCACATAACACACAAGCTATTTCAACACAGTATCCCACCTTGAGTTTACTGGCTTAAGCACAATAGGACCGAGTTCTAGAATGAGGGCGCCTTCCCACCCAAAACCAATCATAAGGGGCTCCCAATATATATACACCAGGTTCATTTTAATTGACTCCCTATGTACATTAGGTTCATTGGTTAGAGGTTTCAAAATCGTCGCTCTGATGCCACTTTGTAACACCCCTACTTACCAAGGAGCCTTAACTAGGCCTTCCCTGATACCCAAAGGTGCTACCATCTCAGTTACCCGAGGTAAGTACTATCAAATTAACCATTCAAGAAAATTCATTAAGTACTGTACAATTTACCGTGAAAACTAAAGGACAACATAACTATACATATGAAAGCGAGATACAACTGATGACTCCACTCAAAGCTACAGACATCTATATGTCAGATGATCTCTCATCCTTCATAAACACCAAGCAGCAAGTCATTCGTACATCAACTAAACCTGCAGACAGCCTGCTCACCATCCCAGAATGGATCATCACAGTTTTGAAAACAACAACAGGGTGAGTCAACTATACAATAATACACCATAGCATCACATAGAAATGAACATCCAATGTAACGAGAACCACCACCTCCAAACTCCTTAGTAACCGGTAACTGACTACACACCGAGGTGTGTAGCCCTGCCAGATTACCAATCGTAATAGGTAATCCACGCCGCCAGTGGGGACCGCAGCCTTACCACCAAACTCCCCTCTCACGCATGAGCGAACCCAGTCCATTAATGTGCACAACTCCCTTACGCCGAGAGAACGCAAGAGGCGAACAATAGGGATGAGACCATCTCTCGCAATGGCTCACAATACAATCTCCAAACTCCAACAATCACATTCATATAGCAATCATATCATGAACATCAGAATATAGTAACAAAGATCGTCACATTGAGACATATACTATTCTACAGCCAACTGAGTAGGGAAACCTTACCTGAACAGCAATCCGAGAAATGTCATTCAACGCATACATGGTCATGAGATACCTCTACCGACACCTACAACGACGATACAATCATATTTTCTATAACCATAACCCTAACCCAACACTTACAGATGGTGACGGTGACTTACCTTATTAGACGATCGGATAACTAGGCCGGAACTGACGCACGCATCCATTCCCATGTTGGTCTCCTAGGTAGAGGCTAGAAAGTGAAGGGTGAAAGGTAGGGAAGAGATATTCAAAAGAAAAGAAATGAAAACAGATTACGAGTTATGACTTCCGCATAATATAACATTACGCTGTCCACCGGGCACTCGGTTGAGTACCAACATACCTGACCGAGTCACCCGCACTCGGTCGAGTGCCACATACTCGATCGAGTGTCGCATACTAGGTCGAGTCTATGCTTATAACAAATAGTTCTATCATGGTCAAGGTCAAACAAGTCAATTAAGGTCAGTCAATGGGTCCCCCGATGGGACGGGTATTTACACTTACTCTTTCCAAATTCTTACCCAAAAACCTCATCATCATTTAGGCTCCGTTTGGCAGCGCAAATCAAGTACCTATTTTCACCAAAGTAACTTTTTTGCAAAAAGTTCCAGGTAGCTTATTTATTTGCAAGCGTTTGGCAAGTAGCATTTCTTAGCAAATAAGCTACCCGAAATGAAATGTGCTACCTAATGTAGCATTTGACAATTCAGTTACCTAATTATTATATTTAAAACATACCATTTTTACCCTTTAACATTAATGATAACAATAATAAACCATGTCTTTTTACGTCCTTGACCACATATCAGCTACCTTTTCAGTTAGTTTGCCAAACAGTTTTAATAAAAATCAGTTACCTTATCAGTTCTTAATTTTCAGCTACCGTTTCAGGTTTCAGATACCATTTCAGATTTCAGGTACATTTTCAAATTTCAGGTACATTTTCAATCAGTTTTTCAAAATTCAGATACATTTTCAATCAGTTTTATCAAACAGAGCCTTAGTCGAATACCAAATGAAACAATTAGTTGATCAATCATTTTTGAACAATGATAGAAATATCACGCATGCGACATTGTTAGGTAACCTAATTTTTTAGTCAATAATCCAACAGAAACTCGTGCATGCTTGCTTACAACAGCATTCAAATTGCGTAAGTCGTATTGGTCTTTGATGAACTAATTTATGCAAGACCTAAGTTGATTACATTTCCACGGTGCAATCATACTTGGAAAGATAATAAATAACGCATTGGTATTTTCTTTTAGTCACTTTTTACTACTTCTTTTTAATTAAAGCTAAATAAATGAGGATGAATGTAAACAAACGAGGAAAATGGATGAAGTATATAGCAAAATTACCCTATACTAAAGGATACTATGATGTGTTATCAACCAGTATTTTACTAGACTAATTTTATTTCGAAAACTTTCACGGATCTTAACATGAGACTTAAATAAAGTAGCCAGATAATTTTGGGTCCTGAATTTGGCTCTGCAAACCCAAGATTCGACTTGAGAATCATAAATAATATTTGGTGAGTTGAAAAGTGGATCTTACTGTTCTTACATATTGGTTTAGAGAATTTTTAATAGTTTGAGGGATGGTGTGGAAAAATAAACAATATGGAGATAAAAATAGTCTAGCAATTCCACTCTCTCCGTCTCGGTCATTTATTTATTTACCTATTCTATTTTGAGGTGTCTCAATCAATTGTTTACCTTTCTATATTTTGAAATGTCTTTGATAGGTAATTTAATCATTTACCCTCAATTTGGTCCACTCGTCATCCGATAATTGATCTCATTTTCTTTCCTGGGTCTTTATGCCAAAATGAAAGATAAACAAATAAGCGGAACAAGCAACGGAGTTGGACATATAGATCCTTTCACAATTCCACTATTAAATGTCATGATTCTTTAACACAAATTTGTACTTTTATTACTTTTGTTTATCTTTATACTTGAATTAAATCTATAAAAATTCATCCATTTGCCTTGTTGAAGCCCTAACAAAAGTGTGACCTTTCAGAGATAGAAGTGACGGATTATTGGTGCCACACTCAAGTTCAAACTCAATAAGTGGTGGAGAGATAATAAAAAAAGGTATAAGTCTCATAATTGTGCGTGTGACCATTCCAAGTCTTTAAATAGAGGCACCAATGCTTCATTACTCGAAATCTTATATGGCTTTTTCAAGGCTAACATAGTAAGCATAATAATAATAATAATACAAATAAAGATGAAGCCAACAAAGCTCTCTTGTGATGCTCCTTTAGTTCAGGAGTGGAAGAGAGTTATCGGAGACGAGCTACGGTTTGCTCACGAAGCCGCTAGCAATAGGATGATGAACACTATGGTAAGAGATCATAATAATATTATTGATCACGGAATTATACATCGAATTCCTTTGTCTGATACTTCGACAAGGGGAAATTGTGTAACTCCGAATAATGAAGATCCAATTAGAGTAATCATGTTTTTAGGTCCTTGGAGTCATACGTAAGGTTGTTCTAAATTTATTAGACAAGGAACTAAATGATTCATTATATTTATATCATCAGTTCATCACTTAGTAATGAGTGTTATGTGACGATGATTAATAGCAAGTAAGTCTCGTGAAAGACTGACTATAATGTTGATTGTGATAATTGTTCGAAATTGAAGCCCATGTTGCAAGCAGCCAAAACAGTTAATCTCGTATGAGACTGTTTTTATTATAAGACCATATATTGTTGGTCGATGATTAATCGAATTGAACGTCTCATAGAGAATCCGGGGGTGTATTATACTAGGAATACTACTAGTACGTATTATGTTCAAAATCAGGTTGCAAGCACTCAAAGACGTTAATCTTTTTAGCTATGAGACGGTATTATCATGAGAGACCAACCAACATTTCATTCATATACCTCTTAGTCTTTAATATTCTTGTTGTGAATCTTATGTGTGGTTTGCCTATATGTATGTAATCATGTACTCCGTACTTCGTCAGCTAATGGATTTTACAACTGGTACAAAAGGAATATAATTGATCTATTTAGTATTTGCTTGTTGTAATTCTGAAAATCATTCCTGGATAAAGTACACACGAACGTGTCAAGTGTCTCTTCATAATCTATCCATTGCTTATTAAATAAAAAAAAAAAAAAAAAAAAAAAAAAAAAAAAAAAAAAAAAAAAAAAAAAAAAAAAACTAGTAGTGACTAGGATTTTATCTAGGGTAAAAATGGAGGGATCAGATTCATTCTAGACATTTCAATCTTCACCTCATTTTTTTCATATTGGAATTAAATTTGGACCGTCCTATTTTTTCTCGAAATTAAATCACATTTGTTGATAGGTAATGGAGAGGAATAGATAATGGAGAGGATCCAATACCCACACAAATGTAGTGTGGGTTTGTAGAGAACAACATACAACATTTAGGCTTTGTTTCACTAAATTAGCTAAAAAAACTAGCTAAAACTTGAAAATTTTAGTTGGAATCTTTAAAGTTATATAAACTGAAAGGTAGCTAATATCTCATAAAATGGTGTAAACGAATATGATTTTATAATTGGCGTGACAATTAAAGTGTAGAAAAGGAAGATAGAAAAGTTTCAGCCGACTTATTTCTAGCATGATACTCTTAAATCTAGTTTATTAAAAACCAGTATGGCCTTGTTTGGTACACAACATATAGAATCTTGCCTGACTAAGAGATAAGCCAAGTAATCTACAATTTTCATGTGTTTGGTACACAGCGTATTCTGATAGCACAATGGTCGGACTCTATTATTTTTGAATATGTTGCTAATAGCAACATATTGTATTAGCAAATTAAATTCATACATAAAACCATTCTAATTATCCTAAAATCCGCTAATTACCAAACACTCATTTTAATTATACTAATTTAATTTGATAGTCAAACTTGTTGTAAAATTTGTTAATCGTATTCTGCTAATGTTATCCGCTATCATAAATCTGCTTTTGTTGTCTGTCAAACAAGGCCTATACAATGGTAACTAAATTTTAATACAATTTCTCTTAACAAGTTCATAGTTTCCATATTAGTGGAGCACAATCCCACTTAAATCTATTATATATAAATTTGTATAGATTTCAAGCAATTTATTCGCGATAAACATAGGGTTTTTATTTTATTTTTTTATATTACTTAGCATATAGATTTTAAATTGCATATTATTACTTTTTAATATTTCATCCACCAATTGTATTTTAATCTGAGGAAAAAAAAACTAAACTAAAAAATTACTCTAAAGAACTAAATACACTACGCCAAATAACATCTACAACAACGGTTAAATAAGGTATAATACCGTTGTGAATAAAAACACGGAATTGTTATTACATTGACCGTTGTTAATTAGTGACAATGGCTTAGATGAAACACGTACGGAACCATTATTAAAACGTTGTTAACGTTTTATGAAACCGTGGTAAAATAATGTAACAACGGCGAGAAACCGTTGTGAAACCTAAATCTGGCAACGGTTTGACTTTATCCAAGCCGTTGTTAATTGTTTACAATGAAAAAAAACGTGACAAAACGTGAAACGGGAAACGGTTTTGCTGTACAACAACCGTTATAAATATTTATATTGACAACGGGCATTTTCCGTTATTGTTTTCCATTGGAGAGAAACTATAACAATGGTTTTGTTTTATACTAAAATCGTTGTAAATGCTGGCGCCAATTATTATTTAGCAATGGTGGGAAAAAATATGTCAATGGTTTGGTTTTAAAAAGAACCGTTGTTGTATATGTGACAACAGTTTTGATTGAACCATTATTCTATTTTTCCATATTTTAAAAAAAAAAAAAAAAATTGAATCCTGCAGCTGCTGAATATGCATTTTTTTCAGTAGCATTTCGGCAGCTACACTGCACTGTAAATTTAACCCAGCCATGATCAATTCATCCCAAACCAAAACAAAATTATACACTGAATGGTCAGTAAATTCAACCCCAGCCAACATCAAAATAATACACAGAATGATCAATAAATTCAACCCAGCCAGCATCAAAATAATAAAAATACACAGAATGATCGATACATGTAAGGATCGATCTAGAGTGGACGACCAGCAGCATTCTGAGTTGAAAGAAAAAATTTGGCCTATTCATCTCTAACATCATTGATGTCTTTTACCGTGTACGTACTTTGCACTAGTACTGTTGATGAGTTGGGTAATAATGGAAACTACAAACCAAAATATAGGGAATAAATGAAAAATATACAGAATTAAACCGCCAAGTTACATATATAATGCTGTAATATTTATTAAAACACACTTACCCGAGGAGGAATTGTGAAATAGTGTGCTTTGACAATCTCCCACATGTACCAACAAACGTAATAGCCGCATTGTTTATCATCTGGCTAAAGAGAAGACTATATTATATTAATGACACACAAATAAGCTAAATTAGATCCACCTCTCTCATAAACATAAATTGAATGATACGAGTATTCATTAAGAAGATACGTACATGTACAGTTTTAATGGTTGGCTCAGAGTAGGGCTCATGTTCTCAAGTTCGTTTAACATTCTTTTTTGTTTAAAACCCCTAGTTCATTCACGAAATTTTAATTACCACATGGGTCAGTAATATTGATGTGACGGATAATAGAATTCAAAGGTCATACAATAACAAATGAGATTATTAAAGGTTGTAACATACTCTTTTATCATATGTAAAAATTTATCATCCAAGTTGCGACCGCAAGAGTCAATCCAGTAGATTGTACTTGATCTCGCATTGATTGCCACTAGCACCCAATGAATATAAATTTCAAAAATTGAGTTGTTAGTTCGTATATATTTAAGCATGTTAATAAATTAATGGAATCTTGGTTCATTATAATAAAGTACTATACATATGTGCGAACACCAGGAACATTGTAAGGGGCAAGCCACAGTTTTTCCGTCGTCAACAACCGTTGAGCGATATACTTGATTTGTTCTCGGGGTGGCAGTAATTCCCTCTTCAGAGAGAACCTGGAAGGACACAAGAATTCGTAGGCGCATTCTCCATACTTATCCTTGTTTGTTTGGATGTGAGTATACATGCACCTATTACGTCACACGGTACGGATGTTATTATCATTGATGACTTACATAAACTTTGTTATCCATAAAACCAACTGACTATTTTATTAATAAATTTACTTTATCCAAACGTACAGGTGAGTCACATGTAACTGGTCGACGTCGGTGAGTTCAAACAGATTCTTCGCCTCAAGTATAGCCATAGCACCCACGCCCAAAATGTCCGGCTCCATCTCAACCAAGCCAAACTCCCCGCTTTCTGCAAGCCTTAGACCATGCTGATGCAATCTTTTCAGCACAGCGTTAGTAATATTCTTTCTATACTCCACACCATCATGTTTCTGATATTGAGAAAGAGTAGGCTTGGATGCAACAAAATCAGGTGGCTTATAATGAATGTCGTAGGTTGATGCTATTTAGGGCTACAAGTTAAAAAAAATAAAAAAAATAATTACACGAGACTTCATATATAATTTGAGAAAATAAAAAAATATAAACCGATTATTCCATATTAGTAATACCTCTTTATCTAGGGTTGAAGACGTGGTCATATCAATGCCTTTGGGTGCTACCGTAGTAGTCTTACCCTGCAAATGTAACAATACAAGTACTTATTATATGTTAATATTCGTACCCTAATAAGTTTAAAGGATTTCATTATAACAAATTTGTCAGCTTTAACATATTTACCTCATTGGTAAGAACTGTAACTAATGCAGTTGGCCATTATACAAAACTATTTACTGCATCTCCCAAGGTAAGAACCTTATTACCTTCAAATGAAATTTTGACTTTAGCAAATTTTGTTGGCTGACATAACTGTTTCACTTCCACTTTACTAAAACCGGCCTTGAGGAATGCACCATGAACCTGAACCACTTCCGTCTGGTCGTAAATGTACACGTATCCTTTGGCAACATGAACTTTGCCTTTATTCTGTGTTCGGCTCTTTAACTGGGATGTTAATACGACAAGGGTGCCTCCTAAAGTCCTAATACGGCTAGGACCATATTATTATCGTAGTCCTACCCGGGAAAAAATTGAGTCTAAGAGTAGTGAAAGTCTTGCACTCATGGTTATTGGCATATGTCATTCAATGTGAGAGTTACGTCTTGTGTTGGTTGGATGTAAGAGTCTTGGACCTATCGGATACTAGAGGTGAGATGCAAGCCTTGTAGTTGCGATATGATCACCGGGATTGATGCTCTCATCCATTCTTATGGTGAGATGCAAGCCATAAGTATGCATGTGACGCTAATAGACACGTCCCGTGCAATGTTTGTTAAAAGATTTCCAAAGTAATGGCTATGGTTTCCATCCATGTCTATTGTATTGATTGAACCCTTGATTACCTATTTCATATGATTCGAATTCTAATTTCTGTTGGGATTCATCAATCTCAAAAGGATGTATATTTCCAGAATATACAAAATATTTATTTAGTCATAAAATAAATATGAATCTTATGCATGCAAA
>VHZZ01014816.1:26268-37771 GCA_009801015.1 Silene noctiflora
TTGTGTCGGATAGAGATGCGAGATTTATTTCTCGGTTTTGGCAAGAGTTGCAGGAGTTGATGGGAACGACCTTGAAGATGAGTACTGCGTTTCATACAGCGACAGATGGGAAGACAGAGAGGACAATAAAGACATTAGAGGACATGTAGCGAGTTTGTGTGATGGAGTTTTGCGGAAGCTGGGAGGATAGGTTGGATCTGATTGAGTTCTATTAAAATAACAGCTATCATTCGAGTATTGGGATGGTACCGTTTGAGGCGTTATATGGAAGGAGATGTAGGAGTCTGATCTGCTGGGATGATAGTGCTGAGGCAGTGGTTTTAGAACCACAAATGGTTTAGGAGATGGTAGAGCCGGTGAAAGTGATCAGGCAAAAGATGAAAGCGGCCAAGGATCGACAAAAGAGTTATGCAGACTTACATCGCCGTGATATCGAGTTTTAGGTTGGGAATAAGGTTCTTTTGAAAGTATCACCTATGCGAGGTTTGGGAAGAAATAGAAGTTGAGCCAGAAGTTCATAGGGCCTTTTGAGATTTTGGATTGCGTGGGGGAGGTTGCTTATAGATTAGCTTTACCACCAGGTTTGGATCGGGTCCACAATGTGGTTCATGTGTGTCAGTTGCGTAAGTATGTGAGTGATCATTCACATGTGATTGAGGTGGAAAACATAGAGCTAGACGATTCGTTATCCTATCTTGAGGTCCCAAAGCAGATTCTTGATCGCAAGGTTCAGAAGACTAGGTCCGGGGAGACGGTGTTGCTTAAGGTCCTATGGTCTAATCACGAGGTAGAGGAAGCAACTTGGGAGGCGGAAGAGACTATGCGAGAGCGATACCCGTCTCTTTTTTTATCAGGTATGTGTGGTTACTGGGACGTAACCATGTTTCTTTTAGGGGGGTAGGAGATGGTCGCATAAGATTTTTGGATATAATTTTGTGTTAGTATGGTGTAGTTCATTGTTGTTTTGAGTCAGTTGTGTTATGGCTGGAGTTTTGGTTATGAGTATGTTTTATTTTGGTGATGATATGTTGCTTTCGGTTGCGTCATGGGGAGTGGCATGTTTGTTTTATGTATGGGTTGAACTTTGGGGACAAAGTTCCTTTTAAGGAGGGAAGACTTTAATACTACGGTTTTCTATGTCAGAGGCTACTCTATCGAGTAGGGCTTACTCTGTCGAGTAAGTAAATGTAATTTAGAATCAGGGTCTATTTGTTGGGTACTCGATCGAGTATGTGTGACACTCGATCAAGTAGAGGTCACTCGAACGAGTAAGTCAGTCTTACGGGTCTTTTTAGTCGGGCTTTGTTAATAACGCGAGAGTGGTATTTTAACCTTTTTCGTCAATTTTTTTTCATTTTATCTTTTCTTAAAATCACTCAAATAAAAAAAGAGAGAACGTAGTTGTATTCCACTTCGCGTTGTTAGCAAATCTAAGGGCTAGAGTCGTCGGTTTTAGGAATCCTTTACACCTTTGTGATCGTCGTCTTGTGGGTAAGATCTAGATACCGTTTTTATATTGTCTAATCGATTTTGTTTAAACCCTAATTGGGTGATTTGGGGGTAATTGGGGATTGTTGTTGTTGGTAGTTTGTAATTGTTTGATTATGTATGTGTAGGAGGTGATTTCGTAGAGGAGCGTTTCTGACCGTTGAGTTGACAGTGTGGTGATTGCTTTTCAGGTAGGGTTTCCCTACTAAATTATTGTGTACATAGTTGTAAGATGCTTGGTATTTGTTTTTATGCGTCTGTGGTTTGTATTGATAATATTGACATTTATATTGTATTGCGTGAATGGATTGTGTTGTCTGTAGTTCGCGAGGTGCGCCCTCGGCTGAGTGGAGTCACTTGCAGTAGTGACTTCACGCCCTTGATTCGCCCTCTGTGGAACCCGCCACAGGAGAGGAGGTGCACATTAATGAACATGGGTTTACGCTCGGAATGAATGAGCTAGGCTTTGGTGGGTACGGCTTCAGTCCCCCACTGGCAGGGCTACACACTTTAGTGTGTAGCCCGGTGTGTAGTGATGTGATGAGGTTGGTGTATGGAATGTTGTGCCTTTTGTATTGTTGATTTATGTATGCAGTAATTGACCCCGTCTTATCTTTTAAAAAACTGTGGTGATCCATTCGGGGATGGTGAGCAGTTATTGAGCAAGTTTGATAGATACGCATGGGAAGCTGGGTTGAGTCGCCACGTGATGTTAAAAGTCTTCCGATGAGTCAGAGTTTTGCTAGTAGTAGTTGTTAGACTTTTGAGACGTTTGTACCTTTGTTAAGACAATTTTGGTTTTGGCATGTAAATAGTTTAAATTTGTTATTAAAGTATGTTTCGTTATTGTCTATTTGATATTCATTGCCTCAGGAAACTGAGATGGTAGCACTCACGTGCCTAAGGTGGTCTTGGCAAGGCACCTTGGCGTATGGGGGTGTTACACTCTCACAAGGTGGTCTAGACTCATTGAATAAGATCATTTTCCCACGACTAACAAAGTGATCAAGTTGCAAGTCACGGGGAGGGGAGGGCACAATTGGAATGTATCATCCTTGGGGTATTTACTTCCCTCCCTTGACCATGTCTCATGCAAAACATTTTATTTACAAACTAGATGCAAAGCTCAAATTAAAAACAAACACATATATACATGCGACAATGCATGCGGGAATTTAACAATCAAGTATTCAAACATGCAACGATTTTTCTAACCCTAGCAGTACATCAATTCCAAAATCCACAAGTTACTAGAAGGAACATTCAAGCATCAAAATTTTCATCCTCCTCCATATATATGAACAAGATAAAAGAGAAGAATAAGAAAAGGAGAAAGGGATAGAATCGGTTATACCAAGCGTCTTCTGTTCTCCTTTTTGCTTCAAATGCTCAATGTGCCTACAAAATGGGTTAGAAAAGCAACATATATATAAAATGCAAATGAATAAAATGTTTTAGGGATTTTTTTGAAAACCTTTTTAAATTTTTAGGCCTTTTTTGAAATTTTTATCAAATTTACAAACGGATAAGAACAAGTATATACAAATATATACACAAAGTGGATATTATCCCTCCCCACACTTAAAATTTACATTGTCCTCAATGGAACGAAGTAAAGGGGTGAAATGAGAAAAAGGAAAGACATATTTTTGGATTTTTAGGCATTTTCGAAATGAAACAACATTTTTTTTTGTATTTTTAAAATTTTGAAATAAAAACATGTTTTTGGATTTTTAAATATGAGAATTTCCTCCCCACAATTATTTAATATGTGGAGGAAATTCAAAAATCAACTAGTTTTTGTTATTTTTGTGATTTTTCAATTTTTGTTGTTGTTTTTAATTAAAAATGCAATGAATGCTCTATTATATATGCTAATTTGAAATACAATTCAAATTATCCTATATGAATGCAAATATATGATGACTACACTAATATTTAAGTATACTAAATACAAACTAAATGGAAATATGCATGAGAGGATTTGGATTATGGGATCATACATGTCTTTTGGATTGTAAAAGGGAGCAAAGGAAAGCAACTCAATTGGCCCCTTCATCGGACCAATATCCCGACTCCTCTTGATCATCATCACTTTGATCAAACTCGGAGCCGCGGATGAAATCCCCCGAAGTAGTAGGTTGAGAGAAGTCACCTCCCATATCTGTCACGTAGTCCATCCCCGACTCGGAAGCTCCCAAAGGGCCAACATCCCCATAAATAGAAGGAGTACCCCCGAACCACGAACCCGCGACCGCATGACCCTCCCCTTGTGATACATTTGGAGTGGGGAAGGCGGGTTGGTTAAAGTAGTCTTGTTGGAGGTTTATGTCTCCATAGACCATGGGATCACTAGGTTCCCCGTACCCACCATCCGGAGCCAAGTAGTATGAAGGGTGGAGCCCGGATGGATGCCTATAGCCCCGCCGCTAGCAATCATCATAAACCGGAAATTGACCAATGGATTGGTCAACATAGAGCCGGTCTAATTTCCTATGTAGCTCACGGCGGTCATCCCGGGCCTCTTGAAGGCCAATGGTCACATTGCTCTTGAATTCCACGAGCGAAGGAGGTAAGTAGTCCGAAGGAGGTTGAGGTTGACTAGACGAAGACCCCTCACCTTGTTGATGGAACCAAGGTTGGGGTTGAGGAAAGGAGTCGTGTGGGAATAATGGTGGAGGCATGTTATACCTCAAGTTGGTCTCGGTTGGCACTTATTGATCACACCCATAAACTATTGGAGGCTCATCTTCATTCATTTCATCGGCCTCAATTTCAAGAAAATAGTGAGCCGAGTTGGGCTCAATCTTTATTTTTTGTGAATTGGCGAGCGGGACCGAATTCTTATCCACTCCCTTAACCCGAACATGCCAATAGTCCTTACGGTCTCCCAGGTTCTTCTTAATCCAAGAAAGGGAAATTTGCATGTAATCCTTTGTGAGGAAGATTTCCCCGGGAATATAACTCATGTTGTTCGTGTTAAGGCCACGAACAAGGCGCTTAGCAATGTGGGTGATGACACCACCCACCATGATAGGCGTAGATTGCACCGGATTGTTGGAGAGCTTATTTAGGTGAAGCATAATGTGATGCGTGATACAAATTTTGAATCTCCTCGGTCCGAAATTTATGAGGGTCATCCCTCCCAAACACGGTACAGCCCATGAACCGATGCCATATCCTAATCTCCGCATTATGGCAAGTATTAGCCGGGCGATTCACCCCTTTTTGATCATCGAGCCCGGATATTGCCCTCCAAACCATCCCATGGTCGAATTCCTCCGACGCTGGGTGAGATGGAGCCAGGTCAGGGCCAAACATTACCACAAATTGGGCCAAGGTAAGTGAATGATCCTTGTTTAGGAGCCTAAATTGGAGTAAGGCAACCTTGCCCGATTGGCGGTGCTTATCTATTCTCAACGAGCTCAAAAAATCCAAGCAAGCCGGGAATAGGTTCTTTCATAGATGTTATATATTGCTTTCATTCCAAGTCCGTCAAACAAATTGACGGTAATCGTATCTAAACCTAAATCCCTCATGGATTGCCTATCAATGAAATGAGTCGGGGTTAAGGGGCGATTTTTAAACAATACAAACTTACCTTTTTAAACAATGGAAGCAAATTGGAGACTCGGAAAATCCGGATTGGGGCTAGTGTCTTTAGCTGCCGCCGCCACCCTCTCGGCTTATTGTTGAGCAAGGTCTTCACTACGGACTCGTTTCTTAGGTGCCATGGCAATTTTGTGGCGATTTGGGGGAATGAGTGTTTGATTTGGTGAGGTTTGGTGATGATTTAGGGAAACAATTATGTTTAGTGAGAGGTTAAAGATGAAGAAATAAAGGAGATTGGGGTTTTAATTTCGCGACATGGGTCTCCCAGCCGGTGTGGGACCGGCCGCCGGTGGGCCGATTGGGAGCCCAAGTCAAAAATTGTGTTTATTCGAAATTTTCAGAAGCCATAAAAAACTTCCAAACCGGTGGGTTTACCGGCTGCCAACTTCCCGACTGGGAGCTCTTATTAATTTTTTGAAATTTCTGAAATTTGCATAACTTACCGAAACTTCCCAGACGGTAGGTGGTCCGGCTGTCGGTCCACCGGCTGGGAGTTCCTCTTTGACATCCGTTGACCCTCATTACTCATGATATGCTCCCAATCGGCTGGCCGGCCTACCGGCTGGAAGCTCTTCTTCCTTCATTTTTCTACAATTTTCTTCAATAGGTGATCCCAGCCGGCTAGCTGGCTGCTTACCTACCAGCTTACACCCCCTCCTCTTCAAAATTGTCAAAAATCCACCAAACTTACAAGAGATTTCCAGCCGGTTGGGTGACCGGCGTCCAGTGGACCGGATGGGAGTCCTCTTACTTCAATTTTCCTCAAAATTTCATATTTCAACATCAAAAACTTCCCATCCGGGTCCTGGACCTGCTGCTGGTCTACCAGCTGGGAGTCGTATCCTTTGTGTTTTCTTCTTTCAAAGCCGACTTCATTCCCAAATTCCTACTTAGCCTCGACATTCGTGTTGTCCACTTTTCCTCCGACTCTCATAGTCGGGAAATGGGCAAAGTAGGGTAATACATGTGTCCATCAAAGACCGAGACATCATCATTCTCCAACCCGACACCCAATCCATCATGAACAAGTAGATCAACAATCCAAAATCCATGCATCTACCTACATGAATGCAATATGTACATGGTGGTTCTTGAGGAACTCCACCAAACCAAGACTACTTCAAATTGGAAATTACTCATCGCCCAAGGGTGGGGGATCCTCTATATCAACTTCTTCACTAGAATCAATTGGTTGTCTTTCAAAGAAATACTTTACACGTTGACCATTCTCTTTGAAATGTTCTCCTCTCGCATTCTTCAACTCGTAGTAGCCATTGGGGTAAACGGTAACCACTTCAAAGGGTGTCGACCATTTGGAATGTAATTTACCCGGGGAAGAGTCGGAATCGAGAGTTGAATAAAAGGACTTTCTAACCAACACTTATATCCTTCCTTAATATCTTTGAATTATGTCATTGCTTGGTTCGTTTTTTGTAAAGTTTAGCGTTCTCATAAGCATCATTCTGGTGCTCATCAATCTCGTTGAGTTGCAACAACCGCTTATTCCCCGCGACATCAAGGTCATATTTACTCCTTGAGAGCCCATCTTGCTTTGCATTCCATTTCAAGAAGTAGGTGACAAGATTTACCAAAGACCAACCGGTAGGGTGTGATGCCCAACGGTGTCTTGTATGCGGTTCTAGGAGCCCAAAGAACATCGTGAAGCTTGGCACTCCAATCTTTTAGGGACTTGTTCACTACCCTCTCGAGGATTGCCTTGTTTTTCCGGTTCGACACTTCAACTTGCCTGTTATTTTGTGGATGATAGGCAAGTGCCACCTTGTGCCTAACACCATACTTTTTGAGCAAAGCATAAATTGTACGGTTAATGAAGTGAGAACCCCCATCACTAATCACGGCCCTTGGAACACCAAACCATGGGAATATAAACTCTTTGAAAAGTTTTGAAACGACTCTTGAATCATTTGTTCGAGCGTCAATAGCTTCTATCCACTTGGAAATATAATCCACCACCACCAATATATATTGGATGCCATAGAAGGTGGGGAATGGTCCCATGAAGCCAATACCCCATACATCAAATAGTTCAATCTCCAAGATGTTATTTAATGGCATTTCATTACTTCTACCAATATTACCTCTCCTTTGGCAAGAGTCACAAGAGTGCACATAAGCATAGGCATCCTTAAAAAGAGTAGACCAATAAAATCCACAATGAATAAACCGAGCTTGAGTCCTAGAGGTGGACAAATGACCACCATATGTTGTTGAGTGGCAAGCTTGAAGGATTGCTTTGCATTCTTCAATTGTAACACATCTCCGGAAAAAAACATCATTACATCTTCTAAAGAGGTAAGGATCTTCCCACACATACCTCTTGGCTTCATATTTGAGTTTCCTTCTTTCTTGGTGGTCGAATTCCTACGGGATAAACTAACTACTCAAATAGTTCGCAATATCGGAGTACCATGGGAATGAATTGGTGATTTCCATATGGAGTTCATCGGGCAACCATTCATTGATAGGTACTCCATCATCTTTGTCTCCCCTTGACTCTTGCCTCAACCTAGATAAGTGGTCCGCCACCACGTTTTTGGCCCCCACTTTATCCTTCATGATCATATCGAACTCTTGAAGTAACAATACCCAACGTATTAGCCTTGACTTTTCTTCATTTTTCACCATCAAGTGACGTAAAGCAATGTGATCGGTGAAGAAAATTATCTTAGAGCAAAGGAGGTATGGTCTAAACTTCTCAAAGGCATAAACAACCGCTAGCATTTCTTTCTCGGTATTTTTATAATGGCATTGAGTATTGTCCCAAGTTTTTCTTATATAGGCAATAACATGCACCTTCTTGTCGACTCTTTGACCCAATACCTCTCTTATTGAAAAGTCGCTTGCATCACACATCAATTCAAAGGGGAGGTCCCAATTTGGAGGTTGCACAATGGGAGTCGATGAAAGGGCTTGCTTCAACCTATTAAAACTTTCATGGAAAACATCATCAAATACAAAGGGAGTGTCCTTCTCAAGAAGTGAGGTGAGGGGCTTGGCTATTTTTGAAATTTTTTTGATGAAACGGCGATAAAAGCCGGCATGCCCTAAGAAACTTCTCACACCCTTGACATTGGTGAGTGAGGGAAGTTTCTCAATCACCTCCACCTTTGCTTTGTCCACTTGGATCCCCTTCTTGGAAATGACATGACCATGAACCACTCTCTCTTGCACCATAAAATGGCATTTTTCCCAATTTAATTTCAATTTGAACTCAATGCAAGTTTGGAGCACTTGGGAGAGGTTCTCTAAACAATCATCAAATGAGGTTCCAAGGACACTAAAATTGTCCATAAACACCTCCATAGACTTCTCAAGATACTTGGCAAATATAGACATCACAGCTCTTTGAAATGTCCCGAGAGCATTGCAAAGTCCAAACGGTATTCTTCGATATGCAAAGACACCATAAGGACAAGTAAAGGTAGTTTTTGCTTGATCATCCAGATAAATGGGTATTTGGAAAAACCCGTAATAACCATCAAGGAAGCAAAAATACTCATGATTTGCAAGTCTCTCGAGCATTTGTTCAATAAAAGGCAATGGAAATTGATCTTTGATTGAAGCGGAATTAACCTTTCAATAGTCAATGCACATTATTTAACCAGTAAACGATCGGGTGGAGATGAGATCACCTTCCTTATTCTCAACCAGGTTTTACCACCCTTTTTAGGGACAATTTGAACCGGGCTAACCCATTCACTTCCGGCTATCGAATAAATAATTTCGGCTTCAAAGAATTTATCAATTCCCTTTCACACCACCTCCATGAGTTTTTGGTTCAACCTTATTTGGGGTTGAGTGGAGGGGGTGTATCTATCATCTAGTGTTATGCAATGCATGCACACTCTAGGATCGATACCCGTAAAATCGTTAATGTTATATCCAATCGCCTTTTGTTTCACTTAAAGGAAAATCATGAGCTTTTCCTTTTGTTCCACTGTTAGGTTCGCATTTATAATCACGGGGTAAGCCTTATYATTATCAAGAAAAGCATATTCAAGGGAAGAGGGTAAAGGTTTGAGATCTACATTTGGAGAGTTCTTACTCTCATCTTCAAGCAAACTTGTTGGTGGAGCTTCAAGTGCCTCTTCTAGTTTCCCTCTTTGGCATTCAACCTTTGTTTCATGTATCACCTCTTCTAGAGTATCTGCCTCATAAACACTCTCAAACATTGGTTGAGACATTGCCCCGGCCAAAGAGAATTCTACCACATTACCTCCCACGGTGAACGTGAGTTTGCCCCTGCTTACACTTATGTTGACATCTCCGGTTTCCAAGAAAGGCCTCCCAAGGATGATGGGAGTATGTTGGTCCTCCATAATGTCAAGCACAACAAAATCCGTCGGGATATAGAAACTTCCCACCTTAACAGGGACATCTTCAGTTACATCCATTGGATATTGTACCGATCTATCGACAAGTTGTAATGTCATAGATGTTGGCACCATGTCTTGCAAACTAAGTTTACTAGAAATATGAAGTGGAAGGATGCTAACACTAGCACCAAGGTCGCATAAGGCGTTTTCCACACTCACATGCCCAACCATGCAAGGGATATAAAAACTACCCGGATCTTGTAATTTTTCGGGCATGCGGTTAAGTAACACGGCACTACATTGGCCTACCATTGGAAGAGAAGCTTGGTGTAGATTGGCATTTGTGTCAATACCTCGGTGAGAGGTAGTGATACTTCAAGTTTCCTAAGCATATCCAAGAATTTGGCAAACTTTTTCTCTTCATTCATCCCCTTACCCCTTTGAGGGAAAGCCAATGGTGGTTTGTACACCTTAGGTGGTGTGTTTGTGCCACTTGGTGTCTCCAAGTGTTGTGGTGCATTTTCTTTGCCTTTGTTGTATATTGGCTCATCAACTTCAATTTCCCCCAACACAAAGTTCTCATCGTCTTGAGTCGGCCCATTCACTTTCCCTTTTTTGGTGGTTTTACGCCTACTTGAGGGTGAAGTGGGTGGGCTCTTATCTTCTCTACTAGCTTTTCCTCTCTTCCTTATGGAATCATAGTCATAATCCTTATACGGGTCCTCCAACTCTTTACCATTTCTTAAGGCTACCACATGAGATTGTTGATGTGGCGGTGGTCAATCTCTAGGATTGGAACCTTGAGGAGGCAATTAGTTAGGACCTCTTTGTGAAGAGGGAGGATTTGGGTTGACCATGTAATAATCGAATGCCCTTTGGTGTGCTTGGACATTGGTGAGATCGGTTTTCAAGCTTTTAAATTTTTGCTCTGCTTGAGCTTCCCTTTTTTCGGCCCTTGCCTCCATCACCTATAGAATTTTTTTCAATGGAAGAGTTGGAACTAGATGGTTCATTGTATTTTTGTTGTTGGTATTGTGGTTGATGGTATAGTTGTTGTTGGTAATGTTGGTTTGACGGTTGTTGTTGGTATGGTTGATTGTATGGTTGTTGTTGGTATTGTTGGTTTCTATTGTGAGGTGGAATGTAGATTTGGTTGTCTTAGTGTTGTTGACCCCTAAAGTTTGAACCTTGGCCTTGTCCTTGGTTGTATTTTCTAGAGCGGACCGGCTTGGGTGGTGCCATATATTGAGGTTGTTGGTAATGAGGGTCCATAGGTTAGCCCGCATATGAGAGTTTTGAATCTTGGTTCGGAAACGCCCGGTAAAATGTCTCTTGGCGTTGGAAAGTGTAGTTTCTTAGCCCACCTTGGCCTTGAAAAGCATGACATTCTTGTTAGTATTTCCCATCTTGTGGTATAGATGAGCAATATTCAATGGTATGACCCACTCCTCCACAATATTCACAATGCATTTGAGGCGGATGATTTCTTGGGGAAGAGGACTTCGGTTCTTGGAAGTAATACACCCTTGAATTGCAAGACCCTCCCTCGTGAGACCGTTTCCCCTCACCATTTCATCTCCAATTTGAAATACTCAAATTCCTTGGTCAAAGCATCCAATTTGGTCTTGTATTCTGATTCCATCCTTGAGGACCCTTTACCTCTATAATCACTATCCCTTGAGTAGCTACTCTAAATTTTGGAAATGTTTTGAATCATCTCCGTAATCTCGGCATTGTTCATCTTATCAAAGTTACCACCAGAAGCCGCCACTATCATGTCTCTAAACCTTTGCTCAAGGGTTTGAATGAAATTATGAGTGGTTATCCACATAGGAATACCATGATGGGAACAATATTCAAGGAGATCCCGGAAACGCTCCCAAGCTTCACTTAACGATTCCATGGGTTTTTGTTTGAATGTTTGGATCTCATGGCTTATCCTCGCGGTCTTGGAAGGTGGTGTTGGAGTAGGTGTCCTCAACAATAGTGCGATCACATATTTAAATCTCATAATAAGAATACGTATGGGATGATACATTATATAGTCAACTGATCAACATTTATCG
>VHZZ01014819.1:5921-20088 GCA_009801015.1 Silene noctiflora
AATCATCCCATGTGTATTCTTATTTTGAGATTTTAATAATGATATTTAAATCATCGTTGTGATCGCACTATTGTTGAGGACACTTACTCCAACAAAATTATCTTCTTCCTCCACTAAAGAAGCTACCACTTCAAGTAGAACAGGCTGTCTAGCTTCATCTGGTTGTAAATCATTAAAAACATTAAGTATTACAAGAAGTTGGGGAACTTCTTCATATACTTTAGCACCCGTTGAGCCATTGTTAACCTATTTCCTACCCGAGTTTGTAATACTACACAATTCTGGACTTAGAGTACTCGGTCGAGTGGGATGTACTAGACCGATTACATGGCTAAGGTATTTTGAGCAGGCTTCTGCCTTGGTGGCAGTCGACCGATCTTAGGAGATACTCGGTCGAGTATGATGTACTCGGTCGAGTACTTATGGTACTCGGTCGAGTGCCCGGTCTGACGAGTCATTTTTCCGCAGTTTGATTAAGATGATTTGAGAATTATAAAATCGTGTTACACAATTACTAAAAATCATTTTCAAACCTAATCACTCTCAAAATACTCTATAAACATCTTAATCATAACCTAAGGAAGGATTCGTCTTTTGGGGATTTTTGGAGTAAGCTTCTCTTATTCCAATCGAGTTAGTAATTCAATCGTCATCTTTATTCTTTTGTTATTGTTGTAGGGGTTGTGTAAACCCTAGATTGGGTTTTGGGGAATTTATTATGTATTTATGGATTTTGATTGGTATTTCATGTACATTATTGTTTAGGTGACGATTTCATAGAGGAACAGTTCTAGCCATCTTTGTTGCTTGTTGCTTTGGAATTTCGGATTAAGGTAGGGTTTTCCTACTCAGTATAATTACATAGTTGGTTGTTATTTCATGTTTGTGTGATTATGATTGTGAGAATTGTTGTTGTTGGATGATGGTGGAGTTGTTGTTGATATTGTGAGCCATGTCGGGAGATAGTTTCACCCCCTTGTGTGGACCAGACCACCCGCGCGTTGTGATTTTGAGGCGGCGACACTTCTCCTACGAAACCTTGGTGAGACAGAGCACGTCATGGGCCGTTAATGATTTGAAAGGCATTGAAACCGGTGAATGGTTTGAACAAGCCTGCATTTGTGGAGCCGCCACCAATTTTTGTGGTAAATTGAAACCGTTCGAATACCTCATGCCATGTCAAGAGACAAAGTAGTGTCATGAACAATAAGAAATTCTTCGCCCTTAGCATTCTATGTCTAGAATGACTCTCGCGATGCTAATGAACACTGATGCTCACAGATATCTGATTAAGGGGTGAGGGTACGTATTAGAAAGCTCTTTACTTAAACACCTAATCCCGCCCGCCTCGATAGCGGCCTCTACTAATGATCAGGGAATCATCTATACTTGATATGTTGGTGATTATATGCATGCAATGCAACATTCACATTTTAATCCTAGCATGTGAATATTAGACTAAGTCGGTTGAGCATTCAATTTAATGAACAATTGGGTCGAAATAGGGAATTTAATTCATTACATGTGAATCTTAATCATACAAGATAAAATAAATAAATTACAAAAATAATAAATTACAATGGGAACTTGAATTTACGTCATAAACACGCTATAAAAGAAAATATATAAAAAAAGAAATAAAATAAAAGGATGAAAAGGATAGAATTAGGCGATAAATAAGGATAATAGTCGATTATAAATCTAATTAGAAAGGTTACCTCAAAACGAGACAAAGTTAGAGGCAGACGCCAACCCAAAACAGGCGTGGCATCTACTGCGTCCTTGGGAAGAGGCGCATCAGACCGTGCGTCTGTTCTTAAGTTGGACTCTGATTGTGAAAGTCAGACTCGTGTTTCGTTAATGTTCGTTGATTATTTAAGATTGATTTTTGATACTACACTCGAAATTGAAGTGGTTTATACAAATTATATACACAAAGCTCGTCATAAAGCTTGAAAAAAATATACAAAAGACGAATTTAATGATTTGATATGGGAAAATCGAACCATTGAAATCCAGGTAAAAACAATTTGATAAAAATAAATCAAAAACTGGAATTTTATAAAAAGAAAGGAAGAAAACGAAAGAAAGAACAAAAAACAAAAACACTAGTACTCGAGGAAGAATAAGATTAAGAACAAGAAGAGAAACAGTGACTAAGCAGCATTTGGAAAAGGCGTAGCAGTTGCTGCGACTCTTCCAGAAGGTGCAACAGCTGTTACGTTTCTTCTCAATAGTCTTTCCCTGTTGTTTCGTCAAAACGGTTTTTAAACTATGGTTTTGAAGATGATTTTAGCGTGTTTATGATATGTATCCTTACATAATTATAAATATAGAAAATAAATACAGAATGGGATTTACACCCTCAGACTTACATGTTTACGAAGAGAGATTAACTAAATTGTCGTTAGTGATTTCTCGACTCGATGCAAATTCAAAAGATGCCCTTGAAAAAGGAATTTTAGTAACAAAAGTGATTAGATTAATTGTGTGTACTGGTCAAATTGGTCGGTCATGCAAACATGACTGGGACCTAGAATGATCTAGACCTACGTGGTCGAGTAGATCAAGCACATAGGCGTCAAAAGCAATAACATGGTCTTAGAATGCAAAGAGAGAGAAAAGAAGGGGCAGACACTCGCGTGAAGAATATGTGGGGCGAAGCCCTCTATTTATACTAATCACAAGGTATAGGTTTAGGAAAAAAAAGCTAAGATTTGAAGAATCCGGAAATATTTTTAAAACTGATGAAAATCAGTCCAAGAAGAGGCGCAGCAGGAATTACGACCTTTTCAAGAGGCATAGTTCCTACTGCGTCATCTCCTGAGGCCATCCCTCCGCAGCGAGAAAGATTTTCGCGGTTTGATTTAGGAATGAGGGAAGATGTGGACTTCCTTATTCCACAAGGCAAGATAATTTCAAGATTTTTAAATATAAAAATTATAATTAGGAAAACTTCTAGAATACTCTAACTCGGGATTGAAACGATTTTTGACCCGGACTCCGAATGTACTCTAATTAATGAAAAAATGATCATATCGGCACGTAGATGACGACCAAGGAGTTGACACAATTGTTTGAGCTACCACTTTTCGACGAATTTATGAAATGTATAATATTTCTCAGTATATTAAACATGCAGTCCAAACATCTCTGGATGTTTGGCGGGAGCTGCAGAAACGAGATATCTATACCTTGTTTCGCCTCTTGTGACTCTCGTTACAAGAGGGATGTGCACATTAATGAGCTTGGGTTCGCTCGTTGCAATGAGCGGGAATTTGATGTCCACGTTGTGGTTTGACATCGGCTGGGGTGGGTTACCTGTCGCGATGGGAACCAGGCTACTCGTTGTGATGAGAGTCATTAGTTACTACGGAGTTTGTAGAATTGTTGGACTATTGATTGTGTTAGCTGGTGTTTCATCCTCTTGTATATGATTGTGTGGTTATATTGACCTTTCGTATGTTTTCAGTACTGTGGTGATCCATTTGATATTTCCGGCAAAGGGTGAGTAGTAAGTCTAATAGGTGTTGATATGTGACCTTGTTTACGGGATTGGATAGATGTCGATGAGTCACCACATGTTTAGCTTCCGCTATCATGAGTAGTTATCATCGAGCTAATTGTTGAGTTTTACTTGACTTTCAGTTTGAGAATTAGGGTCATGTAACTTTTGTTTAAACTTATTATTTACATTCTTGTTTCATTATGGTATCTTTGATGCATGCTAACTCGGGTAACCAAGATGGTAGCACTCTCATTTTCTAAGGTAGGCCTTGGTAAGACACTTTGGTAGATGGGGGCGTTACAAAGTGGTATCAGCAGAGCAATGATTTTTGAACCTAAAACCAATGAACAAATGAACATAGGGTGCAGAACTAAAATGAACCTGGTAGAAGTTGTTTGAAGCTACCACAAAGGTTTAGGAGACGTCCTAAAACCTTCTTATGGCCCTTACGACTTCGAGAAGGTCACTACGAGGATGAGTTATGGGGATTGCTTGTATGCATGTGTTACCTTACTTATATATGTTATGGGATGTATATTCGTATGTTGTGTGAGGTATTGTAAAGTGATTATGTGATTGGGGGTGAAGTGTATGGCATGATTTGAATGCATGTGAGTATAGAAACATGTGGAATAGGTTGTATGGCATGTATGAGTTAGTCAGGATATGTTATGGGGGGCTGTTTTGCATGATTCGGCTGAGTGAGGCAGGGCACTCGACCGAGTAAAGGGTACTCGAGCGAGTGAGGTTGTTGTAACTTTTAGAGGTGGCTACTGGAGTATGGACACTCGGCTGAGTGGGATAGAAGCTCGACCCAGTGCAGTATACTCGATCGAGTTCCTCGGGTACTCGACTGAGTGTAGTTTATGTGACTTTTAGGCCAGCTACTGGAGTGTGAACACTTGGCCAAGTAATTTGAGTGCTCGGCCGACTGAGCTGTACTCGACCGAGTGGCGTAAGGTACTCGGCCGAGTACCACTTTGGGTGGGTGATATTTTTTTTCTTTTAAGCCGTAGGCTATGTGCTTACGTTTGTTTTGGTTTTTGAAGCTCAAAATGCTTCCAAAGAGATCACCTACCATGGCTAGAGCCGTTAACTTGACCATTGAGGATATCGCAAGGATGATTGAGCAGAATGATGCGCTCACTAAAGCCTTGAAGAATTTGGGAAGAGAGCGCGAGGTGGTGGTGGATGCATCTTCTATAAGCACCCGCTATCTCCCGACATTTTACTACGACAAATGAGGGAATGGGAGCACCCAATCTGCTCGATAACTGGTTCTATGAGATATAAAGCATATTTGAGGTGGTTAACTGCCCAGGATATTTAAAAGTGGATTAGGCGACCTTTTAGTTGAGAGACCAAGCTTGGGGATGGTGGGCCTGAGAAAAGGCAGCCACACGGGAGTACTACCAGAATCGGGGTGAAGCAGTGATTCCGTGGGAGGAGCTCAAAACTGCGATGAGGCACGAGTTTGGTACAGAACATGTTCGTAGCAAGATAAGAGCCGAGTTCGACTCCTTTGTCATGACCGGTGACATGAT
The DNA here is from genome assembly GCA_009801015.1 of Silene noctiflora. NCBI lineage: Eukaryota > Viridiplantae > Streptophyta > Magnoliopsida > Caryophyllales > Caryophyllaceae > Silene > Silene noctiflora. The sequence goes on from VHZZ01014819.1 coordinate 10,974, forward strand.
AGTGTCAAAGTACTACATCAAGTTCAATGAGCTAGCCTGGTATGATGAAGACATGGAGATGAACCAACAAAGCCTATCACTCCGTTTTGAGAAAGGTTTGACCCTGAGGATTATAGAAAGGTTGTCAGCTGGGGTGATCTCTGATTTGAAGGATGCTTATGAAAGAGCAGGGCATGCTGAGTGACTTACTAATATGGACAAGGAGGCAAAAGATAAAGTGAGTGAGAAACGGAAGGCAGGCAGTGAAAGTGGAGGCCAATTGAACTATAAGCGGGGTAATTTCAACCAAGCTAGGTCGTATTCCGGGGGAGCTAGTTAAGGTGGGAGCTCACGTTAAAATGGTAGAGGTGGATGTAGTACCAGTTATAATACCAACTTGACATGTATTGTGGTGGTACATGTAACACCCCCACTTACCCAAGAGCCTTAACAAGGCCTTCCCGAATAGACATAGGTGTTACCATCTCGGTTACCCGAGGTAGTACATATCAAAAGGACCATAATGAAACATGTTATTTAACTTACTACAACTAACAAGGGAGGTAAACGTATACAAATCATCTATCTAAACAAAAGCGCAACTGGTGAAGCTATAGCGTCTATAAACATTAAACTCTGTGTCAACGGAGTCTCTCCAAACAGCATGACATTAAACCAACAAACATACACCAAAGTCTTACTGCTCACCATTTGCCGACGAAATCAAATAGATCACCGCATAAGCGGAAAATAAAGGACAACCACAAACACCAGACAAGATCATTAACGAACTGCAATACAAGTAGATCAATAAGCAATAGACAACATAAATTGACACCACAAACTTACCCTCCACCAACTCCGATCTCCATAGTAACCGTTGGCTCTCATCGCAACGATTAGCCGGGTTCTCATCGCAACAGGTAACACACCTCTGCCGATGTCAAACTCCAGCGTGGTCATCAAATTTCCGCTCATCAAATTTCCGCTCATCGCAACGAGTGGTCACCATCTCTCGACATGGCTCACTATAAACAACTCATCACCTCCGACGACCACCACCAAAATAATCATGGTATTCACCCACAGCAAAAAGACATGATAGTAACAACCATTACAATGCAAAAAAATATAAACTACATTGAGTAGGGAAACCCTACCTTTCACAGACTCCATAGCAATAACAACGATAACGTCAAAGCTTATCAAGTATACAAATCATCACCTACAACATGGATTATTCCCTATTATTACATTGATAGAAGCGAGTCAATCGATTAACAATTATTCACAAACTCACCTCCAGGACACCTAGATTCCGGCGACGAGAAAAGTCTGATCAACTAGGTCTGCCCCCAAGCTACTCCCTTCTTGAAGTAAGGTCTTAAACGAGGGTCAAAAGAGTTGTGAGGGATGAGGGATAGAGAGAGAGATTTAGGTTTTTAAGAAAGATGAAAATGTTTTATGAAAAATTATTTGAGTTGCCACCTCCGCGTAACAATATATCACGCTGTCGATAGACCACTCGGTCGAGCGTGGAACTTACTCGGCCGAGTACTCAGCACTCGGTCAAGTATCAGAGATACTCGACCGAGTTACCTTTATTAGGTCAAGTACCAGAGTAAAAAAAAATAACTTCCCACCATATCTCACTAAAAGTCTTACCGAGGTCAAAGGGGTGGTCAACGGGTCCTTAACACGGCGGGTATTACAGTCTTACCTCCTTAAAAAGAACTTCGTCCCCAAAGTTCGCCCCCCTATGTTAACAGAAAGGTAACGGAACAAATCCAAGAAACACATAACATTAGTACCCACATAAATCTTATACAATATACCTATGGTTATTCCGTCCATATGAGATCGGAACCAAATCATAACTATCATTTGGACACCAACACAACTACGTCACCAAGTATCACATACTACATATCACAATTGTCTTCTGTAACTAAAACAATTACAATGCAACCCATAACCAGAGCATGAGTACATATGGTAGATAACAAATTAAAATAGATGAAAACAACATTATGTTACCATTACATACTTATATGCACCCTACTTCGGACCATACGGCCGACACGATTGCTACCACATCATTACAATATCACAAATGTAAGGTCATCACCACCATAGTGCATACACATCGACCAGCATAAAGAATTAACTTATCCAAAGTATCACACACACAAGTGGCGGAAGTACTAACATAACCATGGAAATCATCACCTGGTACTTGGTCGAGTACGTGATACTCGGCCGAGGACAGCGTACTCGGTAGAGTGGCTTGTACTCGATCGAGTACTTGGTGAGCAGAATAAGATTCCAAGACCTTACCAACGCAGAACTACGAATAACCTGCACCAATCATTACCAAACTATCGAATAGACACAAGATTTGGGTCCCAACCATAACATAGTCTACCGCACACAACTGAGAAGATAAAATGTTGGCCTTCTGGCCGGCTTAAAAAACCTAAAGAAAGTCTAACAATTAAACAACTAGATCAAATTTGACATAAGTCCATCATAATAACAACGAAAATAACTATAACTACATGGCATCAACTCATGGCTCGGCACCCGCATCCTCATCCATATGGTCCTCAACTCCAGTGCCCGATGTCCCAGCTCCTCCGCTCGTTCTAGTTATATCATCTCCACCAAGCCACCCGCCCTCCGAATCAAGCTGGCTTCCGTAGTTCTCACCCCAACTCCCTCCAAAGGTATCCGAAGTCATGTCAAGACCGGCCTCTACATTTAGTCTTGTCCATACTATAGCTATGGAAGACTCCTCTATCATCCCCCACGCCTCTCCACTTCACCTGTTGAGCATATGTAGTCCTGATACCCTAAAGATGTGTCATCTCATGGATGTTCCTCAACACTAAGGCGTTAGAAAGAATCTCCGCGAGTTCACTCTCCTACATCTTGGGATCTAGGATAGTCGGGTACGTAGAGTATGGGTACTGGTACTGGGGAACAAAGGGTGCTTCTACCTCAACCTCTCCAGTCTCCCTCTTTCTGCAAGTCATACGTGGAGGTTGAGTCGTTTTCTTTCAAAGGGAAACCGACACTGGCTCTTCCATATCCACTAAAACATGGTCTGGAATCAGGTAGTACTGGGACTGAGGGGCATTGTAGTAGGTACTCTCCTCCAAGTGGTAAGTCACGGGGAGATTTTTCTCATCCGGTAGCGGCATCCACATCCTTCCTCTAACCCTCCATGCCAAGGTTTCATCATCCAATACTCTCAACCACTTAGTGTGGAGGAAGTAGTCCTTATCGAGTGTAGGGACACCCTCAAACAAGGCTTGGAGGTCGGCGGCAACCTCAAAGTGGGTCAACCTCTGAGTTAGTTAGGTAATTATGGCACCGTAGCTAAGGTGACGGTGGCTAGACTGGGCCATGTGAGCTAGACTGGCGCACACTAAAGCCGGGCACAGTAGTAGAAACGCTCCCCTTGGGTGGGGTTCAGATAATACACCAACAACATTACCTCATCTGAGTTAAGGTTACTCAAATCACTCATCTCATACAAGAGGCAGGTCATCATCTACAAGAAGATACAAAAATTTACATGTTGCACATCATTGATCAACATAGCACCAGAACTGAGTAAGGAAACCCTACCTTTCATAGATGTTATTTCAATAACAATGATAACGTCAAATCCTAGCAAGTATACACATCACTGCTTACAATAGGGATTATGCCCTATTATCATACTAATAGAAGTGTGTCAATCGATTAACATGTATTCACAAACTCACCTCCGGGACATCTAAATTCCAGCGACGAGAAAAGTTCGAACAACTAGGTCCGCCCCCAAGCTACTCCTTTACTGAAGTAAGGTCTAAAGTGAGGATCAAAAGAGTTGTGAGGGATGAGGGATAGAGAGAGAAAGAGATTTAGGGTTTTAAAAAAGATGAAAATGTTTTATGAAAAATGATTTGAGTCGCCACCTCCGCATAACAATATATCACGCTGTCAATAGACCTCTAGGTTGAGTGTGGAACATATCGGCCGAGTACGCAGCACTCGGTCGAGTATTAGAGATACTAGACCGAGTTACCCTTACTAGGTCGAGTATCAGAGTACAAAAAATAACTTCCCACCTTCTCTCACTAAAGGTCTTATTGAGGTCAAAGGGGTGGTCAACGAGCCCTTAACACGACGGGTATAAAATTACAGGCCACAAAAAGTTTGAGTGTAGGAGCAGTTGAGGAGGAGGCTTCCAACGGTCGTATCAGGGGAACTTTTCCCAATCTCCGAGTCAAAGTATAGCGAGTAACCGGCTAGCTGGGTCATGGAATAACCAAGGTGGTCAGGGAAACTACAACAGTGGCGGTTACTACCGCAATGGTGGATGCTCTCAGCACCCGAATAACAATATAAAACAGAATTCGACGGCCAAGTCTACCGCTTCAGCGTACAATGCATGAAGGGGGTCAGAAAAACCACGGGAAGCTGTTCATGCTGGACAAGCAAGCGGCGGAGGATGATGCCCAAGTCGTCATGGGTACATTTCTGATTAATCATAAACCAACTTTTGCACTGTTTTATTCAGGTGCTACCCACTCTTTTGTTTCTAGGAGTCATGCCTTAACTATGGATTTAGGGAAGTTTGAGTTGGTAAAGGATAATGTGTTCATTCCGTCGGGAGAGTCTGTGTGTCGTAAGTTGTATAAAAGGGTGTCCGTGGTGGTCGGGCAAGTATATTTTCCGGTGGACATACTTGAGTTTCCTAGAGATGGGTTTGAGGTCATTGTGGGAATGGATTGGCTAGGTAAGTATAAGGCTAACATTGAGGTTTCTTTGAGGGGTCCAAAGGGTATTGGGGTGTCTTATCGAGGGTTTGTAGTGAAACCCAAGGTTAAGATCATTGCAGTAATGACCTTAAAATCATGTTTGAAGAAAGGGTGCCCTATGATTCTATGCCATGTGAGAGATACTCGAGTTGAGGATCCTAAAGCAGCAGATATACCGATGGTTGGTGAGTTTGAGGATGTTTTCCTGGATGAAATATTAGGATTACCTCCAAAGAGAGATATTGACTTCAATGTGGAGCTCAACCTTGGAACGGGAGCAATATCTATGGTCCCTTACCGTATAACACCAAAATAATTGGAGGAACTGAAGAATCAAATGAATGAGTTTCCAAATAAGGGGTACATTAGATCTAGTGTATCACCTTCGGGCGCACCGGTGTTGTTTGTGAAGAAGAAAGACAGCAGCGTGAGGTTATGCATCGACTGTAGAGAGCTGAATCATGTTACTATAAAGAATAGATATCCTTTATCGAGGACTTATGATCTATTTGACCAGTTGAGTGGTACCGGTGTGTTCTCGGAGATCGATCTAAGATCATGGTACCATCACTTGAGGATTAAAGATAAAGATATTCCCAAGACAGCTTTTGGGCACGGTATGGCCATTATGAGTACGTGGTGATGCCTTTCGGGTTGACCAATGCGCAAGCAGTGTTTATGGATATTATAAATCGGGTCTTCAGTCTGTTTTTGGATAGGTTCGTGGTGGTCTTCATTGATGACATCTTAGTCTATTCCAAGACTAAAGAATAGCACGAGAAGCATTTGAGGTTAGTCTTGCAAAATTTGTGAGATAATGAGCTATATGCTAAGTTATCAAAATACGAGTTTTGGCTGAAGAAGGTGGCATTACTGGGCCATATGATTTCCATGGATGGGGTAGCAGTTACCCAAGTAAGATTGAAGTGGTGTCAAACTGGAAAGCACCAAAAAATGTGCCTGAAACTCGGAGTTTCCTGGGTTTGGCCGGGTATTACAAACGGTTTGTGAAGGATTTCTCCAAGATTGGTAGACCTATGACGGCTTTGATGAGGAAAAAAAACAGATTACGCTGGGACGCGAGTTGTGAGACGGCGTTCCAAACCTTAAAGGAACATTTGACTAAAGATCCTGTCTTAACTTTACCAGAGGGGAGTGAGAACTTCGAGGTTTATACTGACGCCTCGAAGAATAGCTTGGGTTGTGTCTTAATGCAGAAGGGGAAGGTGACTGTAATACCCCGTATTGTAATGTGAATATATGAATAGTTTACGTTTCGTATATAATTAAAGTTAAATAATAATAATTAATAAAAATAATAATAATCGATAATTACAATTAAGACGATAATTAAATAATAAAATAAATAAGTGAGACGGGAATTAGATTGGACCATGTGATTATGGAATTGGACTGGGCCGTGTGATTATGGAATTGGACTAGGCCGCGTACTCATGTTTGTATGGGATGTATGATATGTCGGGATTTAATTATACGATATATTAAACTGAGACGAGTTTAATAATAAAATAATATACCATCTTAACCTAGCATATAAAAGGAAGAGCCCTAACCTAATGCCTCACATAATCTGATATTTCAAGAGAGAGGAGTCCTAACCTAGCGATCGTTCAATCTCGTTATTCGTGTAAGGTAAGACCGTCACATATTATTGTTTTAAATTCGTTTTAATCATATACTCAATAATAACGCGTTACCCTATGAACGTAGTTGACCGTGACTTAGCCTAGGTTGTTGTGACCACCCTGGGCCGTCGTTGACCGGTGTCAACACGGTGGTTGATCATAAAACCGTGTTTTGTATCGATGCTTAAGACGAGCGTAGTTTCGTGTACAGTGGGAGTTAGGAAGAACGGAGGGTAGGCTCATGCTCCTGGGAGTCAGGCGCACCTTATGGTGCTGACGTGGTGGCCGGCGGTAGTAGTTGGTGCACTGGTGGCCGGAAACACGCGAAACAGGGGAAGGGTGCGTACGGTGTTTGTCGAGGGGGTTAGGGGTGATGATAGGCACGGTTGTGATCGTGGTGGCGAAGGGATGACTTCGGTGGTGTCAGGGTGGTGATAKGAGGAGGTTTGCGCGGTGGTTGCCGAATTGTCGAAAAAACAGAGGGAGTCGTGGTGGTTAACTATGTCGTGTATGGGGATGGTTCAGGGATGGTTGTGACTGGGTCGTGAGTGTCGTGGTTAGGAGTGTTAGGGAGAGCTGCTAGTGGTGGCTGGATTGGTGGCTGGTGGTCATTTGGGGAGTCAGGTTTGGTGATGTACGAGGTGTTTGGTTGTTTGGGTTTGACGTGGGTATGGTGGTAGGGGACACGTGATTTGGACGTAGTATGATATTGTTATGTATGTGTGGTCAGTCGGGATTTGTTTTGAGACGGGTTTTATTATAATTAGTTTACGTAATTTGTATATTAGCTATTTGACTAATTGTTTTAAAGTAATTAGTTTTTAACTCGGGTTCGTTTAATTAAGTCGGAATAATAATTAATTAATATTTCATAATTGACTCGGGTTTGTATATATCGTAATGTTATAAATAATAATATATATTTATGTAATCGTATGCGGGACGAATCGTAATCGTAATTAATAAATGTAATAATTAATAATAATGGATTATTAATGATAATGGGTTATAATATTTAGTTAGTAATAAGATATTATAATCATACCTAATAATTATGTGACTATTATGTTTGTATTAGGTGACGGTTTATTGAAGGATAATATTACGTGACTGCTCGGATTGCTTTATTGGGATATTTGCTGAAAAGGTAGGATAACTACTCAACTTGTCTTACTGTTTAATTGATAAGCGTAAATGTGGAATTCTGTTGATCAATGTCATTGGATGAATTATTGGATGTGGATTATATATTATTGGAATATTTTTATTATTGGATTATTGAGTGAATATTATTATTATTGTTGGATACCTCAGTTTATACTGGGACGATGCATACCTCAACTCTGTTGGGACGATGGATACCTCAAATTCTGTTTGAGATGATGGATACCTTAACTTTCTTAGGATGATGTATACCTCAATATTGTATTGGGACGATGGATACCTCAGTCATGCTGGGACGATGGATACCCCCACTTTGTTGGGATGATGGATACCTCAATATTGTATTGGGATTATGGATACCCCGAGTCAGGGATTGGCGGGATGAATGGATGTTTCGGAAGATGAGTTTGGTTGTATTGGCTTTGCATATCATATCGTGAATGTTGTTTTATACTTGTAATTATTTGTTGATAGTTATTTTACTCAACCTCGTGGTTGACCGTGTATTCGTGAACACCTGTGATGAACCAAATATTGGGGAGCAGTTTCCTTGACAGGTTTTGAGTTAGAGGACTTGGGAGCTTACGGGATGCAAGGCATTGGTAGTTGGACCATAGTTAATGTCTAGATCACTTAGTCGACGAGAACTTTATGTTTATGTAATTTAGTTATTCCCGCTGCATAGTAATGGTAATATGTAAAGTTTAAATTTAATCAGTTTTATATAAAGTACTTTGGTTTGTTTTACTTTCTTATTCACTACCTCGGAAAACCGAGATGGTAACAGTCTCATTTATGTGGGAATGTCTTGCTAAAGGCTCCTATATAAATTGGTGTGTTACAAAGTGGTATCAGAGCATTACGATCCTCAGGCCTAACCCAATGAACAACAATGAATATAGGATGTGTCGAATTAAAATGAACCCCAGGTAGAAATTGTTAGGATCCCCTTTGTACGGTTAGGAAAGCGCGCCTAATCTGTACCTTGGCCCTCTCAGTTTTGAACTGGGCACACCTGGGAATGGATGGTATAGAGGTGAGGATTAAAAAGAATTAGACTTAATAGGAATCTGTGACTGCCTGTAAATTTATTCTAACCTTATTGCAGGACGTGGAGTCAAGGTAAGTTTATGTGGTAATCCTAATAGGCCTTAATTGTTGCGTGTGATATTGGTGTTGCCTAATCTTCTTGTTATAATATATGTGCCCATAACCATGCTTGAATGTATTGATATGTGTGGGGATTAAATGTTTGATTATCACATGAATATGGTAGAATCTAGCCCATATCTCGTTTTACTTATTACTCGCAATTAGTAATTCATGTCTAGTGATATGCGGAATGTGTTGCCCAAGCCATGGAATTCATGATAGTTACGTGTATGCGTAGGTGATGCTTTAATTATTCTAAGTTTGTATCAACGTATCTTAATGGTTGTGATTGTCCTTGATATACATTTATTTATTTATATATATTCGAGTAATTGTTTTATTCCTTCAATTCTATCTCTTAGT
>VHZZ01014821.1:19126-32445 GCA_009801015.1 Silene noctiflora
TCTTCTGTTTCCACTTTCTGACAGTCTATAGACCAAGTAAGTCAATCTATAGACCACTGTAGCAGGTAAATCGCCTCTGAAATCTCCGTAATTCCATCTTTCAGGCTTCGAAATGCGCGCCAAGTTCATTCCTCGAGCATTCTCCTTACGTCCAAACCTATGCTAAACACTCCGAGACAGATTTGGTCCATTTTCCCCCAAATTCTTCACATTTCTGCAAAATTACACAAAAAGGGAAGAAATACGCGAAACAAGGGAAATGGTAGCATAAACTACTCAAATGAGCTCAGAAATGCGTGTAAAATGAGGTGCAAAACATCATGTAATAGACACGCATCAGCGTGCTATGGGCCTCCTCCATAATATTTTTATAAAGTTCCTCATACTTCGCCATGCACCACCTCCTTTTGAATCTAAGGCTTCCAACCCCATGCAATTTAAATCTCGACACCTCACCTCTTTCCAAGGCCCCCTTCCATTCTTGAATTTTGGTATCGGTTCCTTGCTTCTCCCGTATCTCGTCATACAACTCGGACTCTAGATTCAAGTCACCGATCGCAACCCCCTTCCGAATCATTTGAATGGCCATCTTGCCTACTTCCTCCTTGAGTCGCATCATGGACAATGAGGTACATAAGGAGTGTACTGACTTCCTACTCAAAGCATCGGCCACTACATTAGCATTCCCCTCATGGTAAACAATCTCAATGTCATAATCTCCAATGAGCTATATCCTCCTCCTTTGCCTCATGTTCAATTCCTTTTGGGTGTAAATATACTTCAAGTTTTTGTGATCGGAAAAAAACATTAAAGGTTGATCCGTAAAGGTAATGCCTCCATATTATCAAGGCAAACACAATGGCTCCCAGCTCTAGATCGTGTGTTGGGTAGTTCTCCTCAAATGGCTTCAATTTCCGCGATGCATAGGCTATCACATTCCCATTTTGCATAAGAACACATCCCAACCGTTCTTGGAAGCATCGGTGTAGAATTCAAAGTTCTCACTCCCCTCTGGCAAGGCTAGAATCAAGGCCATGGTTCGGTGCTCCTTTAGAGTCAAGAAGACTGTCTCCCAACTCCCGTCCCATTTGAAATGGTTCTCCTTTCTCATTAATGATGTCAAAGGTCTACTAATCTTCGATAAATCCTTCACAAATCTCTGATAATACCCGGCTACGCCAAGGAAACTTCAAATATTCGCCACGTTTTTTGGTGCCTCCATTTTTGACACGGTATCAACTTTGGATGGGTCTACGGACACTCCTTCTTTCGACACTACATGCCCTAAAAAGGCCACTTTCTCCAACCAAAACTCACATTTACTAAGCTTCGCATAAAGTTGGTGGTCTCTCAGGGTTTGAAATACGGCTCTCAAGTGTTCCTCTTGCTCCTCCATAGTCTTTGAATAGACCAAGATATCGTCTTTGAATACCACCACAAATTTGTCCAAGAATGGACTAAACACAATATTCATGAGATCCATGAACACGACCGGGTGTTAGTTTAGACCACATATTAGACACTCTAATATAACAAGAAATTACATTAATTTTATTTTTATGTGATCTAAGACACATACATGCAATAAATATTACATAAAAATAAGGAAAATGAAGAATTTCCTCACATTGATGTTGGTAGTAATATATGGGCACAACAATAAAGACTCCTTCCTTATTGTTGTTCTTGAGATATGAAATGGAAAGATCCTTCAAGACTTTAACTTAAAAGCCCTCCTTGGAATACACCCAAAACTATCCCAAAATATCCAACAAATTACTAACTAGATAAATTAGTAGGAATTTTGCATAATATAACTAATATTATTACACTAATAATATTATTAATGTATATTATTATTTGTGATTTATTTTCATGAGGGATGATCAAACTTTGATCAAGTTTTGTGATGATCAAAAGTGAAGAAAACAAGTTCCTCATATTGAATATATGGACCGGCCAAAAAAATGGAGAAAAGAGGATTTTTTTTCTTATTTTTCTAACTCCCTTAAGTGTGTGCGAAGAAGGCTATTTATAGCCCACAAAACGTAAAGAAATGAACTCTAAGGACAATATGTAGTGGACTTTGGCCAACCCACATGGATGAGCCAACCATTACATGTGTCGGTCCATTTGGACCAAAATCGGTCCATTTCGATTTCCGACATTTGTACACTTAAATAATATAAATTAAAAAATAATGTACACTTACCTATTAAATGACATTTTACCATTTCATCAATATAAAATGTGTCTTATAATTAATTATTAGTTAATTTTACAACCTCTTGTAAGATTATTAACTAATAACCTCCGCCTCACGATATACACACACATATCGTAATAATTAAAATAATTAACTATTAACTATTAAGTATTAAATTATTAATTATATATTCATCAATTATCAAATAACTGAATAATAAATCTCTTTGGCCCGAGTTCGTAACTCGTCATGAATAAATAAATTCACCTGACTTATTAAAGTCAACTTATACAAAATACTAATTATATATATCGCATCTTATACAAATAATTAGTTTACTATTTGGAAATCATCCTTTAGGTGTGACCGAAAGAGATCAGTTAATCACCGCCGTCTTACGACAGTAACATCAAACTCTAGTCAGTCGAGCGTTACCGATTTACGTTGATCAACTGAAAAATAAATAATTCCTGAAATTCCTTTTATGAGATTTATTATGTAGACGCACTATTGAGGAGGACACTACTCCAACAATCTCCCACTCATCCGATACAAGTGTGCGCTACCAATTCTCTTGTCCGTTATAATCTATCACACAATGCAAGGTGTCTTTCAGGTCGTACTTGCAAATGATCATATCAAGAGTGGTTTCCTCGATCTGGAGTATAACTGTCTGACCGGATTATCTACTATAGATCACATCCAAGCGTGGCCACGCATTTCCAGTTACAACTCCTCGAGTGGCCTTGAGATATTAAACCCTGACAAGGGTGGACAATCCTATTGACCCATTTTCTTCGTTCGATAAAGATCACAATGACCCAGTCAATGTCATCGGCCTCCTTTTATGGTGCGACCTAGAACAAAAACCAAAGCCACCGGAAAACTGTACCAACTTAAAAAAATAGTCGCAAGTCTAAAGAATTGACTAAAAGGAATTATTAGAAATCCTCGCCACGACCAGGCAACAATATAGGATTCTATAGATGGTCACTGTCCAACAGAGTGTCGCTACAATATGCCTATGTAATCGACTAGTCATCACTATGAACTATGGTGGGTGAACACACCATCAATCGACTCATAATCTAGTTACTCTGAGACGTCACCTCATTAAGCAACAGGGACAAATACAATGTTACTCCAGTTCACTTTAAATAGAATTCAACGTTGTCAAATAACCTATTTGGATAAAACAAAGTTTATAAACTTCAGATAAAACTGAATGTAATGATAAATATATAATTATCATATATGAAATAATTTATACAATATCAAATTATTACATATCTCATAATTTACAACAGTTCCGTCATTCGTCTCAGTCCCATAGAATGTTAGTCCAGTTCCATAAAAAAATACCCAGACCGCAGCCCGTAAAAGGTTCTCAGGACATACCCGTGGTACCGGCTGAGAGAGACTTGGATCCCCTGCCAGACGACGTGTCTTAACCACACGTGTCCCTCCATGATTCAAGCCATTAATGTACACATCCCTCTTGGAGTGGAAAGCTCCAAGAGGCGTCCCGAGCGCAAGACGGTCTCCCAACCGTCTTACATATCCTCACCAACCACATGACGTAAACCACCACCTCCATCCAACATCTCCAACAACCACTATGCACCAAATACGCAAACAAAGCAATTAAGACTCATCATGCATCAAAAATCACTTTAAGACAAGATTCCACATGAGTAATAAGAACTAACCATGTAATTACCAATCCTCCATATTTAAGTTGCAATGCATTAATATGATATCATTATATTAAGTTCACTTATCCAACAATTAACATGAATACTTATCCTCATTAACATGTCATGCACCCTATTTGCAAACCTTCATGTTATCATGCAAATACTACATGAATTATGCAAAACATGATAAAAAATGAATAAACAAACATTCATACTATCAAAACTAAGTAGGGAAATCCTACCTCTTGCTAATTCTTCACAATTAACCACTCAAGCTAGAAGGGCTCCTCAATGAAGTCTCCTCCTACAAATTTTTTAACAACACAATACTACAATAAAAATAATACTAATTAACATTCTAATTAATTCCCTAGTAATTAAATAAAGCCCTAAGTAAATCTCATAAGAAAACTCATAAAGAAATTAAGGTTTGCGAAATGAAAGAACTAGGAAAAGAAGTCGAGGTTGTACTTACAGATGCGAACAAATGAACAAGAACAAGATTTAGAAATAAAATCTCCAAAGTGTGGTAATAATCCAAGAGTATGAGGTGAGCGGATTTTTGGAGAGTTTGAATGAAATGGTAGGTGGGAAATGGTTGGTCAAAACTGAAAAACAAAAGGCTAAAAGGAATAAGGTCCACATGAATTCACGCGGATTTTTAGCGATAGCGACAACATTCGTTCGACTGCTCGGACGCACTCGATCGAGTAGAGTCCACTCGATCGAGTGCACCGACCACTCGACCAAGTGACTCGAAGCAGGGTCTATCTTTCATAAATCCATCAAACTCGATAACCCCACTCGGTAGCCCACTCGGTCGAGTAGTCCGTGTACGCGGCCGAGTGAGACCTTAGAAAAATACGAGTATTAAAATCTTCCCCCCTTAAAATGAACTTCCTCCTCGAAGTTCGTACCCGGCTCAACAAGACTCAAACGAGGTACTCTAATTCTCGACTACAAAACAAAGAAGAATCTTTATTAATGGAGACACTAGGACACTTGGAAAGGTCGAGACAACACACGACTTACTAACAAGTCACTAAGAAAAAGATGTAAGAAGACTTTATACTTTGCGCGACATGCACTAACCCTCTAAAAACAAGGTTATGGCCTCGTAACCGAACTCGTTATCTGCTCAAAAAGCTGAGGATAACACTCCTTTGTGGCTTCCTCGGCCTCCCAAATGGCCTGCTCGACTTGGTGATTGGACCACAAGATCTTTACTAATACCGTCTCCCCATGCCTTGTCCTCCTCACTTTCCGGTCTAAGATTTCCTTAGGAGTCTCCACATAAGTCAAGTCATCATCAAACTCGATTGTTTCCGCTTCTAACATATGCGAAGGGTCGCTTACATAATTCCGTACTCGAGATACGTGGAACATGTTGTGAACAGGATCAGGTGCCGGGGGAAGAGCTAAATGGTAGGCTACTTCCCCGACCCTATCCAATATTTCATAAGGCTCTATGAACATTTGGCTCAATTTTCCTCTCTTCCCAAATCTCATCACCTCTCTCATTGGAGAAACTTCAAATAAAACCTTGTCACCCACCTCGAAGTCGATGTCACTCCTTCTCAAATCGGCATAACTCTTTTGCTTATCTTGAGATGCCCTAATATTTTCTCGGATTATATGCACTTTGTCAACCATATCTTAGATCATTTGAGGTCCCAACAAGATGGCCATGGTACTATCATTTCAACATATCGAACTTCGGCATTTCCTCTCATACAAAGCCTCAAATGGGGCCATGGTTAAGGTTGCATGGAGGCTATTGTTGTAGGACAAGTCGATCAAGTCTGGTCTTTCTTCCCATGAGCCCCCAAACTCCACTACATAAGCTCTTAAAATATCTTCAAGGGTTTGGATTGTCCTCTCAGTTTGTCCTTCCATTGCCAGATTGAAAGCCATGATCATATTCAATTTGGCACCCAACGAGTTTTTCAATTCTTGCCAAAATCCAGAAATGAACCTAGAGTCATGATACAACACGATGTCCTTTGGAATTCCATGAAGTTTCCCCACGTTTTTCCGGCATGCGTTTGCTAGCTCCAACTTGCTCCAAGTATCCTTCATCGGTATGAAGTGTGCCGACTTAATTAGTCTATCCAAGATCACCAATATCATATTGTTTCCCTTTTGAGTTCTTGGCAACCCTTCGATGAAATCCATCGATATAGACTCCCACTTGCATTCTGATACATCAAGAGATTGAACCTTTCCTTGTGACCTCTTGTGTTCTCCATTCACTCTTTGTCATGTCAAGCATTTGGCCACGAATTCCACTACCCCACTCTTTATGGTTGACCACCAAAAGATCTTCTTCAAATCCTTGTATAGCCTGTCACCACCCGGATGCACCGAGTACTATGTTCTATGGGCCTCCTCCATAATATTTTTCTTAAGTTCCTCATCCGTTGGCATGCACCACCTCCTTTTGTATCCAAGGCTTCCATCCCCATGCAATTTGAATCTCGACACCTCACCTCTTTCTAAGGCCCCCTTCCATTCTTGAATTTTTGTATCGGTTCCTTGCTTCTCCCGGATCTCGTCATTCAACTCGGGCTCTAGAGTCAAGTCACCGATCTCAAATCCTTTCCGAATCATATGAATAGCCATCTTGCCTACTTCTTGCTCGAGTTGCATCATGGACAAGGCGGTACATAAGGAGTGTACCGACTTCCTACTCAAAGCATCGGCCACTACATTAGCATTCCCTTTATGGTAAATAACCTCCATGTCATAATCTCCAATGAGCTCTATCCTTCTCCTTTACCTCATGTTCAAGTCCTTTTGGGTGTAAATATACTTCAAGCTTTTGTGATGGGAAAAAACACATTAAAGGTTGATCCATAAAGGTAATCCTCCATATTTTTAAGGCAAACACAACGGCTTCTAGCTCTAGATCATGTGTTAGGTAGCTCTCCTCACATGGCTTCAATTGTCGCGATGTATAGGCCTTCAGCTTCACATTTTGCATAAGCACACATCCCAAACCATTCTTGGAAGAATCGGTGTAGACTTCAAAGTTCTCACTCCCCTCCAACAAGGCTAGAATCAGGGTCGTGGTTAGGCACTCCTTTTGAGTTAAGAAGGTCGTCTCCCCAACTCCCGTCCCATTTGAAATGGTTCTCCTTTCCCATTAATGATGTCAAAGGTCTACCAATCTTCAATAAATCTTTCACAAATCTCCGATAATACCCGGCTACACCATGGAAACTTCAAATCTTAGCCACGTTATTTCGTGCTCCCCACTTGGACACGACTTCAATTTTGGATGGGTTTAAAAACACTCGTTCTTTCGACACTACATGCCCTAAAAACGCCACTTTCTCGAAAATAAACTCACAGTTTCTAAGCTTTGCATAAAGTTGGTGGTCCCTCAAGGTTTGCAATACGGCGCTTAACTTTTCCTCGTGATCCTCCATAGTCTTTGAATAGACCAAGATATCGTTTATGAATACCACCACGAATTTGTCCAAGAATGGAGTAAATACCCTGCTCATTAGATCCATGAACACGGTCGGGGCGTTAGTCCACCCGAATGGCGTTTACTATGAACTCGTAATGCCCATACCTTGACCTAAAAGCGGTCTTCAGAATATCCACATCTTTGATCTTCAATTGGTGATAACTCGGTCTCAAGTCAATCTTAGAAAATACGCCGGCTCCAACAAGTTAGTCGATTAAGTCATCGATCCTCGGCAATGAGTACTTGTTTTTGATAGTGATGTTGTTCAACTCTCGTTAATCAATGCACAACCTTAAGCTTCCATCCTTCTTCTTCACAAATAGAACAGGTAATCCCCATGGTGACACACTCAGCCTAATATACCCCTTAACCGCTAATTCACAATGTTGTTTCTTCAACTCTTCTAACTCCTTCGGACCCATTCGTTATGGGGCCTTAGAGATTGGCCCCGCTCCCGATTTCAAGTCCACGCTAATTCTACTTCACTTTGTGGATCGAGGTAATATGGGCAACTCCTCCCGAAACACATCCGCAAATTCCCCAACCACCAGAATATCTTGAGCTTGTGGTCGTTCCATGCTAGTGTCCCAAACATGACATAAAAGCATTGGAAAACCCTTATTTAATCATAACTTCAAGGTCATTACCATAATGAGTTGACACTCCCTTGTACAAATTTGAACATAACTAACACTCCCTTGTACAACTTTGAACATACAATTGACTCTCCCGATGATAAAGACACATCATCCTTTACTGACTCACCCTCCCTCAAACCTAGGGTCGACACATTATTCCTAGACACGAAAGAGTGAGAAGCCTCCGAATCAAACAAGGTAAAAGAAGTTTGAGAATTAATAAGGAAAGTACCGGAGATAACACGGCCATCCTCCTTCGCATTCCTCTCTCCCATAGCGAAACGCTTTCCACTAGACCTTGCCACTCCTTGAACCGAGCTAGCTGAGGTAGTTGGCCTACTCTCTATAGCTTGGCTTCCATTGAATTTGGTCCTTTGAGATTGGGCCCCCTGATTGTGGCATCCCCTTCCTCTACGACCATTGTAATTGGAGTCTGAATTTCATTTATTGCCCCAAGATCCGAAATTACGGTTTCTTGTCATACCTTGGGAGGGAGCTTGATAGGAACTCCCTTGCCCATATCCTCTATTGGGTCCTGTTCCAGCAAAGCTAGTGCATTCGCTCCTCTTGTGGCCGATGGCGCCATAATTAAAGCACCGCATGACTCTTTCCTCGCACATAGCACTCGCTCCATTTCCATTTGATCTATCATATCCTCTTCCATTGGGTCTACTAGCTTAGGACTTTCCTTGATGATAGTTGAACTTCTTTTGATGCCCACCTCCGCCTTCACTCTCGGCATTTCTCTTTTCCCCAGCCCTCTCCTTTGCTTCTTTGGTCATGTTGACCAACCCCTCCACATTTTTTGCTCTTGCATAGACATCCTTCAAGTCCAGCAACACTTTCGCGGGGAGTTTCTTAAAAACCTTCATGGTTAGGCTCTTCTCGAACTTGAGGGCTAAGAGTTGAGGAGAAAGATGTAGATCCTCCAAGTAAGTTTCAAGCTCCTTGAATCGGACAAAGTACTCTTGGACAGCCATTCATTCGGCCATTACGAAGTTTTCAAACTCCTGCCGAAGCATACATCGATTGTGCTCCAGTATGAACTCATCACGCATCTTCGCTTTCAAATTGGCCTATGGTATGGCATCCGCTCCCGCTTCCTTTTATTAGTCTTTGATTACTTCATTTTCCTTGAACCACCAATTTCCGGCTTGGCCACCTAAGTAAATTGCCGCTTGCTCGACCATTAGCTCCTCCGGGCACCGAAACACTTCAAATATGTTTTCCATCTCGCGCACCCAATTGCCAAAAATATTCGGCTCCCCGACCCAATCATACTTAGTGAGGCGATGGCGTGCCATCGCGTTGGTAATAGTCGTAGCATCTACTTCTTCCTTTTTTACATTTTTTAGAGCCTTCGTGAGGGCCTCATTTTGCGCAACAATTCGATCAACTTCCTCCTCGGACCTACGGGTTGGCCCGGTCGCGAATTTGCTCTTCTCGGCATTCTAAATCAAGGAACCATGAAAAATGTCAATGTTTGTCTCACAAGAAGAGTATGAGGATTTTTAGGGACTTTTGGAGAGTTTGAATGAAATGGTAGGTAGGAAATGGGTGGTCAAAACTGAAAAATAAAAGGCTAAAAGAGATAAGGTCCACATGCATTCACGCGGATTTTTAGCGCTAACGACAACATTCGGTCGAGTTCTCGGTGGCACTCGGTCAAGTGCACCGGCCACTCGATAGAGTGACTCAAAGCAGGGTCTCTCTTTCACAAATCCATCACACTCGATAGCCCCACTCGGTAGCCCACTCATTCGACTACTCCGTGTACTCGGCTGAGTGAGATCTTAGAAAAATACGAGTATTACAAATTTCGTGAGCTCTAAGCTGCGGCCTAGCTCCCTTACGTGTCCACCCGCCTGGTGAGGGTGCCTTATCCAGGAATTAGGTTGGGCATGTTAGAGTACCGTGTGCCTTGTTACCCCGTATTCAGAAGTAAATCCTGTTTGCACCACACCTGATAGGTAGTGGAGGCTAGAGCACAGAGTCTTCCTTATGTGCCTACTCCTATTCTCTTCTTTATTTTTTTTCTATGGGAGTTTCGGACTACTAAAACATCCTCTGTACACTAAGAGCCCCACACTTGGTCAGATGTGGTACTTCTTCCGGTGAAGAATGTTCCATGGTTTGTTGATGATTTGACCTTGCATGGTCATTAACTTATACGCACCACGGCCAAAAACACTCTCCACTTGGTATGGACCTTCCCATTTATGGGAAAATTTACCAGCTTTATGATTTTTGGTATTCTGAAACACCTTTCGGAGAACCAGGAGCCTGATTTTTACGTTTTTGTTGTAGCTTCTAGCCACTGATTTCTTGTAGGAGGCTAGGCGTATTTGATCACTCGTTTTTAATTCATGTATCATATCCAGGCTTCTGGTCATTTCTACCTGGTTCAGTTTCCTTGTCATGCATCCATACCTACAAGTGAGGACCAGAACTTCTAATAGTATTATTGCTTCTACTGCAAATAGTAGGCTGAAGGGTGTTTGGCATGTTGTCTTCTTCAGAGTGGTTCTATCTGATCACAACACTAAGGGTAGCTCGTCTGCCGTTTTTCCTACTAACTCCTCCAGTCCTTTCCTCATATTTTCAATAATGATCTTATTGCTAGACTGAGCCTGCCCATTGGACTGAGGAATTATGGGTGCTTATTTTTTTAGTGAAATATTCCATCTGGCGTAGAATCCCTCAGCGTTGTCTGACAGAACTGTGGCCCGTTGTCACATATGATTTCTGACGGGATTCTAAACCTGTAAAATATGTTACACTTGATAAAGAAATTATTACTTATCTTTTACCTCGATAAATGCCTTAAGTTCTATTCACTTGGAGAAGTAATTCGGCATTACAACCATGTAAAGTCTTTTACCCGGGCCTCTAGGTAGTGGACCAACAATGTCCATTCCCCACATTATGAACGATCATGGAGAGATGATCGGATTCAAGGGTTCCGCTGGCTGATGTATCATAGGTGCTGACCTCGGGCTAGCATTTCACTTTTTCACATATTCGACTGCGTCTTTTCGCATTGTGGACCAAAAATAGCCTTGCTTAAGGGCTTTATTTGACAAGCTCCTGCCCCCTGCATGGTTTCCTCATTCTCCACTATGGATGGCATGCATTACTGTCTGTGCCTCTACTTTGTGCAAGCATCTTAAGTAAGGTTCTGCTAGCGACTTCCTGAAAAACATGTTATCAAACAAGACAAATATACCTTGTGGCTTTCATTCTGAAACCTCTTACCTCTATTTTGTTTGCTGCCAGCTTGTCTTCTGTTAGCTAGTCTAGTTAAGGTTTACGCCAATCAAGGTTATCTTTTTGCTCATCCATGCTTGCCAATATTTCTGCGTGATTCGCTTGCTCTGGCATCTGCTGCCTGTCTGGCTGATCTATATTTGTTTCTACCAAATTTTGTATTTCTGGTTCCAGCATATGTACAATTGGTATACTGGACATTTTCGTTGGTTTGAATATTGCCCCAGGGTTTCTAATGAATTAGCTTCCACGTTCTGGTCCATAGGGATCTGGCTTATTTTGAATTCGTTGAATTTTTGCCTCAAGTCTCTTGCTACCTTGAGGTAGGCTATCATCTTTGAATCCCTAGCTGTATAAAAATCATTCACGTGGTTAACTATGATCAGAGAATCACATTATACCAGCAAGTTCCTGACTTTTAATTCAAGCGCCATTTGTAGGCCTAGTACGAGTGCCTCATACTCTGCCTCATTGTTTGTTACTTTGAACTCGCATTGGAAAGCCTGGACTATCAAGTCCCCTTGTGGAGACATTCGCACTAGACCCACTCCTGCTCCTCTCCGATTGGAAGCCTCATCTATGTGTAACGTCCAAATTTCGCCACTTATGTCATCTCTCAAGCTTAGGATCTCTTTCTCAACCTGGGCCTGGATGGCTGGGCTGAAGTCTGACATGAAGTCTTCCAGTGCCTCTGATTTGATTGCAGTTCGAAGCTCGTACTGGATGTCATATCCGCTGAGGTGTACAAACCATTTTGACATTTGATCTGACAACTCAGGTTTCCTCATTATGGATTTCAAGGGATTGTTAGTTACGACATGTATAGTATGTGACTCAAAATAGGGACGCAGCTTATAAGATGTGGTGACAAGAGCCAACACCAGTTTCTCAAGAGACGTATAAGATAACAGAGACTTGTTTACATAGTATATTGGTTGTTGCACCTTGTCCTACTCTCTGACAAGGACTGCGATAACTACTGCTTCCTGTTGGAGTAGGTGTCCTCCACAATAGTGCATTTACATAATAAATCTCATTGAAGGAATATATTTAGGATATTCACTATCAATATTAGTCAGTTGATCGGCGTATATCGGTAACGGTTGGCCGACTAGGGTTTGACGTTACTGTCGTAAGACGGCGGTGTTCAGCTGATCCCTTTTGGTCACGCCTAAAGGAACAAGCCCAAATAGAAAATTTAATTAGTCCCTTGATAGACTGACTAAAAGTTAGTTGTGTAACGTATTTAGGAGAGATCGAGTTAAGAACTCGTGCCGTCAAAAATTGTTATTTAATTATGCGATAATTGAATAATAAATTGGTAGAGACGGATTTTATTAATCAATTGTTAATTAATRAAATCATACTAATTGACTAATTGGGTTAGTGTTAGTACGTATTATATTTACGTATAACTGTATACGTATAAATATATTAAGAGTGTTAATAGACTTATTAATTAAGAATACACTTTATCGTATAAGACGATTAAGTAAAGAATGTACACATATTCGTAAGACGAATATGAAAATCGTTTTTGGCACACATTTTAAAAAGTGGACCGGATTCCCTAGGATTCTACACCTAGGTTTGTATTCCCAATTAAGCCTATAATTGGCTTTCCAAAGCTAATTATTAGACTTAGGCATGCTAAGACATAATCATTACTAGCATGGTAATATTTAATAACACTCAACCTCCCTCTTTAGCCTACCCTAGCCGACTCCCCATACAACAATAAGAAGATTGTCTTTTTATTTTTATGGTTTACTTTTTGCTCATTTTTTAATGTTTTAATAACATCTCTCTAAAATCACTAGTAATATTACTCTAATGAGATCTAGTATTTTCATAATATCAAGGGCACTCTAATATTATTTTCTACTCTAAAATATATTAGAGATTTGGGTAAGTTCATGGGTGCTACTTTAAGAGGAGATATTCTAAGTTGGAGATTTGAAGATTGCTAGGAGGATCTTCTAAGTTCGTAGTACTTCAACATCAACAAGTGTTTGTTGTTGTTTTCCGAAAACCCA
>VHZZ01014826.1:32778-43926 GCA_009801015.1 Silene noctiflora
ACCATACAAAAGTTCCCAAACGGTAAAACAACTAAAGTAACAAAAGTTCAGGACACAGCGGAAGACTTCTAGACATCTCGTGGTTACACAACCCAGTTATCCCATGTGCATCCATCTCAGGCCTTCTCAACCACTGCTCACCATCCCCGAATGGATCACCACAGTTTTTAAAACATTTAAAGGGGGTCAGTTACTTAATACACGAATCATGATACAAAAGGTACAACACACAGATCACTAACTTCGACACATCTCCACATACCAGAATACACACAAAAGTGTGTAGCCCTGCCATAATACCCGTCGCAATAGGAATTCCACGCCGCTAATGGGGAACCGCAGCCGTACCCACCAAATTCCCGCTCATCCATTCCGAGCGAAAACCCAAGTTCCTTAATGTGCACATCCCCTCCTGTGGCGGGTTCCACAGAGGGCGAATCAAGGGCGTGAAGCCACTCCCGCAAGTGACTTCACTCAGCCGAGGGCGCGCCTCGCAAACCACAAACAAAACATCCAATCACATTATACAACAACGGTTACCAATACCATCACGATCAACAATATTCACATATCAATCAACCATCAAGCACCTTACAAACATGTATACAATAACCGAGTAGGGAAACCCTACCTGAAATGCAATCACCAACTAGCCAACAACGCAGCGGATCAAAAACCTTCTTCTACGAAACCACCTCCTATAGCCAAACATACAATCATGCAATTACTACTAAGCCAAACAAACCCCAAACCCCCAAAACTACCCAATTAGGATTTAACCAAAATTAATGGAACAACATAAAAATGATACTAGGATCTTACCCACAACGCTACGGACTCAACGGCGTAAAGAACACTGAATTTCGACGACACAGGCCTTGGGATTCGATAGCAAAGCGAAGGAGAAGAAACAACGTAACTTGTGTTCTCTCTTGAAAGATTTTAGAAAAGAGTAAAAGTGACAAAGGAACTGACGGAAAACCTAAATATCAATCACACGTTGCTAACAAAACCCGGCTGAAATAATCAATTAGTAGACTTAGGCTTTATATTTGACTCGGGTTTTTATATACCGTAATAATTAATGATAATGGGTTATAAATAAAATATAATAATTAATTAATAATTAGTATAATGGTTATGTAATTAGAGTAGTTAGTAATTATGTATTTATTATTTGTTTATTAGGTGACGGTTTTATTGAAGATTGATAATACGTGATTAGCTTGGATTGCATTATTGGAAATTGCTTGCCAGGTAGGATAACAATTCTACTAGACTGTCTTTACTGTATTTTATTTATTCATATGTGATGTGTGAATAATTGGTTAATTGTCTTGGTTGGTTATTGTGTGGATTATATATATCGAGGAGTATGAGCTTTGGCTGGTTTATTATTGTGAATGGTTAATGGTTAGTTATTGTCATGGATGCATTCATTGGCATAGTACATGCATTGGTAGACAGGTTTATCCTGGGCAGACATCATGGTAAGAGCCTTCGGGTGATGTATTATAAACTTAATGACAGACATCATGGTAAGAGCCTCCGGGTGATGTATTATAAACTTACTGGCAGACGTCATGGTAAGAGCCTTCGGGTGATGTATTTTATATTCAGGTTTATCCTATGACAGACGTCTTTAAAAAGCCTTCGTGGTGACGTATTTGAAACTTACTGGCAGACACCGTTTATATACCTTCGTTGTGGTGTAAGGTCCCAGGCCGGTTCTGCAGACTTGTCTCTGGTGTGTCTACTAAACTTAAGGTTGAGGGTTGTGTTATGAGCTCAGTGGCATTGGTATTGCCATTTGATTATCATATCTCACATGTTCATGGTATATGTTTATTTTCTTGTAATTGTTATTCTATTTAACCTCGTGGTTGACAATGTATTCGTGAACACCTGTGATGAACCAATTATTGGGGAGCATATTGACTGACAGGTATTTGAGTTAGCTGACTTGGGAGCTCATGGGGATTGCATAAGGATTTCGGTCAGTCTACCTAGAAGTCTAGATCACATAGTTCCAGACAGTTGTTGTTTTTAGTATTCAGTTTATTTAATTTCTGCTGCGAGTTGTAATTAGTTATTATTTCAGATGTGTCAGTTTGGCTAAGTTGTAATAAAATCTTTGTTCGCTAAATTTTAATATAAAGTACTTTGGTTTGTTTTACTTTGTTATTCACTACCTCGGAAACGCCGAGATTGTAACAGCTTCATTTATCTAGGAAGGTCTAGCTAAGGCTCTTGGATAAATGAGGGTGTTACAATTTCACTGAAAAATTCGTCTTAAAACTCCATCCTTTTAGGTTAAAAGTTGGAATTTTGTTCCCCTTTTCTTTGCAATAATCGATATTTTAAGCTCTAATTTGGTAAAACATACCCGGATTCTTATTAGAAATTTGCTCAAATCTTGGATTTTAACATTTAGTTCATCTTAATAATTTTGGAAAAAGAGTATATGGGGTTAGCAGGGTTATGTTGTTCCCAAATTTGCATATGTTTAACAAAGAAATCTCGCCTTAAGCGTTGTCTTGAGTCTTTATCATATTTGAAACTTCACTTTTGGTTTGAAGGGAAAATAACTGATGTTTGGCTAACCACACTGCTACAGATGCCAAGGAACGTTGCTACCCGTCAAGCAAGTAAGAGAAGTAGAGCAATACGGGAGGTTGGAGAGGGGAGTTAGGGGACCCGTGGTTCCGTCGGTACCTCAGTACCTGACGGTGGTGTTCGAAGATTTTGAGCAGAGGGAGGCCTTTGTGAACTTGATGGGCTGCACTTTGAAGCCCACGAGGTGTATTGACACGGGGATTTTGGAGACTTGGGAGTTGAGGTGGATGTGAGGCATATCTTCGAGGTTTTGGGGTTGGAGGGGTTATATAGGCTAAGAAAGCTTTCTTATGACTTCTTGACCCTGGAGTTTATGAGCGCTTTTGACTATGATGTAGAGGAGAAGACAGTGGGTTTTCGGCTGATGAACACTTCCTTTAGTCTAACCTTGAACTAGTTTGCTGGCCACCTTAGGCTTGCTCGGCCTAGGGTAGGGTACTTTAACAACATCTCAGCGGAGTGCGGAGCGAGTAGCTACCTACCCTTGCTCACCGGCAGGACCGCCCCTACCTCTAGTGTCATGTTGATTAATGACGTACAACACATGACCTTGAAGATCTTCCTTAGATCTTTGACCTGCTTGTTGTATGGGAGGAAAGATATGAGTAAGCTGAACTCACACGAGGTGATGTTGTTGATGNGAAGATCTTCCTTAGATCTTTGACCTGCTTGTTGTATGGGAGGAAAGATATGAGTAAGCTGAACTCACACGAGGTGATGTTGTTGATGTCCTACCGTAACCCCTTTCGGGAGGAGTGGTAGGCCTATAGTGCACCGACTATAGTGTGCGCCAGCCTGGCCCTGATGGCTCGATCGTCGACCCGACTCCTTAGTTGTGGCGCCATCGCCACCCGCCTAGCCGAGAGGTTGACCTACTTTGAGGCTTTTCCTGCCCTTAGACCCATGAGCATCGTTGTCCCGACCTTGGATAGGGCTTACTTCATCACGCATAAGTGGTTGAGAGAGTTGCCGGGTGAGGGTTTAGCTTGGAGGGTGAGAGGTAGGAGCTCGATGAGGTTGCCGGCAGCGAAATACCTCCCGGTGGCTGAGCCCTTAGCTGAGGCTGCACCTGACAGTAAGGAGGCTGACCTTCCCATGCAGACTTACTTGATTATTGATGCGCTTCTTAAGGTGTTGGATGAGCCGATGGGAGAAGATCATGTGAGGGAGAAGGATCAGGTAGTTAGGGCGGGTAGGGTGCCCCGGAGGGTTAGGGAGGTGGTCTGGAGACCACCTTTTATGCAGCTAGGACCACCCCAGTACCAGTACCCTGGCTACCCACCTTCCGACAGTCACGAGATGCAGGTGAGTGAACTTACTGAAAGGGTTTCGAACACGCTAGTGCTTCGGAACCTACATGAGATGGTTATTCAGTAGAATGTGGGAACCGACTTAGCTCAGCCGGTGTGGTGGAGAGGCCTAGGGGATGATAGTTGGGTGTTCCACAGTTATGGGGTGGATATGAGCACTTGGAGAGTCCCGGGGAGCTACCCTTACGGGTGCCTAACACCGTGGTGGACCGACGGCGGATCGGGAACGGGAGCAGCCACAGGAGGAGATATGACAGAACCCTCAGGAGCGAGCACACCTGGAGCTGGCAGTACCGGAGACATGGAGGAGGATGCTGATGACTACCCTTGAGGGGTGATTTCACGTTGTTCTTATGTTCCAAAACTATGTTCGCTTTATTTTGTTTTATCGTGAATATTTGAATTTGTGATGATGTAACCGGCCATAAGGCCATCCTCGAGATTACTTTCTTTAGACTTATGTATATTCGTTGTTGTAAGGGATAAGATCTCGGAACTTGGTCGTTGTGTAGGTTGCGTTTGCAGGAACTAAGGGTACCCTGACCTGGGCCTACTCGACTCCGTCGAGTAGGAGCAACTCGACCGAGTAATCAAATGGTTACTCGATCGAGTTAAGGCAACTAGACCGAGTAATTTTTATACCATCTCTGACTGCACTCCGCTTCTTAGGTACTCGACTGAGTTGACGAAAGTCGACCGAGTTGAGCTGACTCGATCGACTATGTTGGTCACTCGATCGAGTTCCAGTAGATGATGAGTGGTGACTTGGTTATTGTTGACTTGGGATCATGGGAGGGTGTTTTCGATGTGATTTATATTGTTTCTATGAGCGGTGTTGATTCCTTCTATCCCAATGTATATGAGGTATATTTAAGGCGTATACGGTATTTTGATGGTTGTCTTTGTTATAAACATAATGTCCTTGTTCGGTTTTCGTGTCGGTCGCAGTAATGTCACCATGCCTACCTCGTAATAGATGAGGACGGGACAAAATCAGATTGGGTTGTAGATTTCCGTTTGCATGTTTATGGGGACACGGTTCCAATTTTGTACCATCAGGAGCACGGGAATAATCTTCTTTTGGTATCGGTAATTAAACCATCTTTGGGGTGAACTTGGGGGACGAAGTTTCTTTTAAGAGGAGAAGAGTAATGTCGCATTTGAAATTGCTGCAAAAGTATCGTCTTTTAAATGATTTTATCGTTGTTAGATGAGTTATGTAGAATCATTCATGCTAATTTCATGTGGATGTTTTAATTATGGCAAATTATGATAGAATGGTCATAATAATTTAAGTGAAGTTGTTTATAATAATTTATTTTGAACGAAGTATGTGGAGTTATAACGACGTTTGTGGAGTCCCATATGCATTGTTTCTTATTACTAATATGGTTGTGGCTCATGCGTGTGGTAATTGCTTGTATAACGCGGGTTGTTTAGATAATTGGTAATGGTCATGGAAGTACGATAGTTGTCTTTGGTTGTGCAGAGAGAAAGGATGATGATGATGGCTGATAGCGTATGTGGGGTGATGCCAGTCTTATAGTGGTTTTGGGTTGTCGGGTTGTGTTTAGTCCCGTCCTTAGTCAGCGTGGCCTTGGTTTACTCTTGGGTTGGGGAGGTAGCGAAGTTGAACTTCGGGGACGAAGTTCTTTTAAGGGGGGAAGACTGTAATACCCACCCCGTTTGGGACTCGTTGACTGACCTTAGACTCGTATTTGACCATTGGGACCTTTCTTAGTAGCTTTTGGAGTCTGAGTACTCAGTCTAGCTGAGGCTACTCGATCGAGTAGCATAGGTACTAGGTTGAGTAGGTGGAACTCGATCGAGTGGGGTCGAACTCGGTCGAGTAGGTATTGTTCAGCGTCATATTATATATCGCGAGACCCTAAACCCAAATCAGTTTTCTTTTCATTTTGTCTTAAACCTAGATCGACGACACATTTCTCCCCACCACCTTTCTTATCCTCCACCTTGGGAATCTATCATGGAGACGGGGACTCAAGTCGGGTTGCGAATCTACCGTCACTACACCGGGCTTAGGTAAGTCATCATCATCACCATCATCCTTGTTTTGTTAGGGTTAAAGTTGGTAGTCATTAGAGTGTGTCCTTGTTGTTAGGTGTTGTGGATGGCGACTTCACGGTCGTAGGATTATGATGCTTATTGCAGATCGCTAAAGGTAGGTTTTCCTACTCAATATTGTTGATTGATGTTATGTGTATTGTGTGGTGGTGTACATGGCTTAATATTCTATTTTGTGTATGTGTGGGGTGCGTCCCCGGCTGAGTGGAGTCATTTGCGGGAATGGCTTCACGCCCTTGTTCGCCCCTTGCGGTTCCCGTCACAAGGGGGATGTGCACATTAATGATCATTGGGTTATTCGCTCTATGGTTTTGAGCGGGGCTTAGGTGGTAAGGCTACGGTCCCCACTGGCGGTGTGGATTACTGGTTGCGGCTGGTAATCCGGCAGGACAACACATCGGTGTTAGTCAGATGTACGGAGAAGTAAAGGAGTTGGAGTTATGCGTGTATTCGTTATGTCGGTGCGTTTATCTTCAGTTACTGACCTTTTGTATTACTGTTTGTTTTCTCCTTGTGATGTGTCTGTGGTGATCCTTTGGGTGAGCAGTTGTCTTAGCAGGTTTTGATATGGTTGTCTGGATGCTTTGGAGGGACGCGTCTTTCACCGAGTTTGGCATGTGGAGTCTCTATGTAGTTGAGTAGATGTATCAGTTGTACTTTCTTTTGTAATGAGTTAACATGTAATTATAGTTTAAATATTCTTTTATTGACGTTATGATATACTTAACCTCGGGCAACTGAGATGGTAGCGCCCGTATCTTCAAGGGAAGGTCTTGTTAAGGCTCCTTGGTAGATGGGGGTGTTACATTTATGCTTCCCCTTAGTTACTTTTGAGATGGTTTTGTGCTATAATATGTCATTTATATGCTGTTTATGTTAGAATGTCGATACTTTTGCCATTTTGTGTTTAAATGCAGATTTGATGCATTTGTGGAGCAATTGGATAGTAATGAGGACCGCGGAGTCGGGAAGACGAAGTATCAAGACAATGGCACGGGAATCAAGGAAGAAAGACGGAAAGAAGTGAAGAAAACACGAAGATAAGCTGAGATTCAGAGTATCCTCGATCGAGTATGACTGAACTCGATCAAGTAGAGTGTCCTCGATCGAGTATGACAAAACTCGATCGAGGATCCTAACCGCTAAAGACTTTTCCAGAAACTTCCTTAAGTCGGTTTATTTATAATATAAATAAGAAACTCGTGCCTCTTTAATAGGTTACGCATTATTTTACATGAAACTCTTAGATCTATTTGTTGGCTACTTTAATTATTTTATTCTTTATATTGTTCATTAATCCTTCAATTTCCGTTAATTATTAATCTCTTTACTTTAGTTATTATTAATTCAATTCTTAATTATTGCAATTGTGCTATTTGTTCATCTTTTATGCTTTTAATTATGTCTTCTTTTTATACTATTGTTGCTAGCATGACTAATATGAGGTAGCTAAACTTTCTATATAGGATGAAAGGGGATCTAGGTTGTTATGAGGGGATTAGTTAATTATTTAGTTGTTAAATCGTATAAATTACCGTCTGATTGTTGTCTTCTTCTAATTAATTGATTTAAAGCCTGAATTGTTAATTAGTATAGCAAATTAGGATTTTCACCAAACGGGTTAAGACTAATATAGGCTACGATAATCAGATAGAAATAGATTAATGATAGCGACCGCATGTTAATCT
Organism: Silene noctiflora; assembly: GCA_009801015.1. Lineage (NCBI taxonomy): Eukaryota > Viridiplantae > Streptophyta > Magnoliopsida > Caryophyllales > Caryophyllaceae > Silene > Silene noctiflora. The sequence goes on from VHZZ01014826.1 coordinate 40,478, forward strand.
AGACTTAAAGGGCGGAATCGACTGATCTTGTGACCTCGGGTAATTTGATTTAGCTCTTAATTGATTATTTTGCATCCTCGGATAACTGATCTAGTTAACCCGATCCCTAGACCTTTTAATCTTATTGAATTCATCTTTAATTTACGTTGCAATTAATTTACAGAAAAACCAATCAAAACCTACAAGAAACGGTTACTTTAAGACACCTTAAATAATTTGCAAACTAGATAATTACCGCCTCCTTGTAGATTCGATACCTGTCTTACCACTAGCTATTTGTTAGTAGTACTTTAAGATTACTTTGATTAAGGCAATACGACTTTACCCTTATCAAAAAGCGTACAACAATGAGTAAAATTAAATGTATGTTAGTTGCTTAATTAAGCGGGTTATGAAATCTACAATAATTTTATATCAACTATTCAGATTTCACCTCTCATAAGTTAAAAAGGCGAGAAAAAAAAAAGTATCGTACTTCGCAATATTAAGCAACATAAACTTATCAATAGTGTATAGGTACGCGTAACAAAGTAAAATTTTCTAAAATTTAATTATTTACTAAATCCAAAAATATACGTTAGTTTTTACTTTTAATAATACTTTTCGTTGCCACCGGTGGAGTGCAGGAGTTCAAAAAGTAGTTCTTATGTTACTTCCCAACAAGCATTATTAAATATGGAGTTCCTATCATGAATTTTCAAAAAAGAAAGTGTACATTGTTGATATGAGTAATACATTCAATCTCTATAAACATTAATCAGTTAAGCTTATCAATAGACCTCTTCAATGGGGGACAACACTTGAATAACGTCATCAAATAACATGAAATATTAGAATAACTAATGTTTCGATTTCCAATAATTTGTAGTGTTGTTTCCTTATGATTATAGCGTATAACATTTTGACAATTTCGTTGTGGATTTTTTATTTTTATGTAATGCCTTTGTTTAGAATTATTTTGGATCGTCTTTATTATTTACGGAATTTTGAAATTCTTGACTATAAATGTAATTTATAGACTAAATCTTAAATACAAAATGTGATAAAACCTTAAATATGGTTCTACAAAGTTTTGATGGTAACAATGTTCTTCAAAGTATATCCGTGGAATTTGTAAGAGATTAAAATTAGTTTATTAGTTTAAAAAGTCTCACCTGTGTTGTGAAAAAATCAAAAGCGTGGTATAATATCGTCACCTATCAATTTCACATGCATCTTCGCATTCAAAATATATTCGATGAAATATAAATTTATAATAATTTATTTATTTTTAGATCAAAATATATATTAAGATAACTTTATGTTCAAAGCGTCTTGCTTGTGACGAACACCATCCGTCACAAGTTGAAGACGGATAGTATCTCTCTCACAATAAGGCAAGCGGGAAGGCAAGAGGGGGAAATGGAGCACTCTATGATTGATGTCACTTGCATATTGTGAGAGGGGCACTATCCGTCTTCAGCTTGTGACGGATAGTGCTCGTCTTTAATGAGAATTTGTGGTTTATATTTATCCGTACGTACTTGTCAAGTACAGTACAAATGGCCTTGAGGCGTTCATGTTGCAACTATGATGACTTAGTTTCATATCCGTAGTATTTTATTTTAGTTTATTTAGTCACCAAAAAATATTATGAACAATTGCGTTGTTAATCCGGTTGCTAGGAGGTGGACATTTATTTTTATTTTTATTTTGTGTTGGTGAGGGGTATCCTTACCGACAGCTGGGCAATCTCCTTTGGTCTGATCACTTGTTTAAGAGATGAGAGTCCTTACCACTCACATCAGACAATTTTGGTTAAGAAGTGGACATTTATGGGGCCTATAATCCAAGGACGAAATCATAACAAAATCTTGTCTATGATTTATATTTTAAATTTTTAAAGGTGTCTACAACTCTATTGATTAACATTTTTATAGCAAGAAAAATTGCCAGCAAACATATAATAGAAATGTATAGAACCCGTAAACTCATAAATTAACAAAATATTAACAAAATGAAGCTAGAATTTCAATACGACAAGAGCATGAGATAAATATTTAAATTGGAATGGAGAATCTCATGTGGAAACTTTATTGTTTTCTTTTAATTTTAGGATTATGTTTTAAATTGATCATAAAGTCAAATCAATTTATTGTACATATTCCTATGAATGAGAGACGTGAGAGATGCAAAGACAATAATTTCAAATCACCTAAAAAAAGAGTTTTTTTTTTTTTTCAAATACGGCAAAATTTTATTTTAACTTTAAAGAAATGTATCGTTCTGAATCAGAATCAAATTTCCTTGACAAAATGGTGTCAACGTAATAATGCCAAATCTCAAATCTTATATGCGGAACAAATACGACATTGTGAGTTGTTGTATTTCTAAAAGAAGACACGCTATTAATAGTGTTTTTTTAGGGTTTTTTGTCAAACACAATCTTTAAAAAAAACCAAATTCCAAACACAACCTTTAAAAAAAAACTTGTGAAACACAACCTTTAAAATTTTTTTTTTGTAAAACACGACCCTCTTGCCGGAGTCCGACAACTTAAATCAATTCTGTTCAATTCGAATTTGAGACTTGTTTTGACTTACTGTTTTGTTTTCCCTCCAATTCATTTTACTCTYTCTTTATTTTCCCTCCACTTATCAAAGCAACCCTTTCTTTATATATTACCCTCCATTTATCAAAACTATTTACCCCTCTCTCTCTCTTCTCTTCTCTTCATCTTTCTCACTTTTAACTCCCAAATCCCTTCATAATGAGCATGGAATTGAAACTTCTAAAGAAGAATTGTCGTTGTGAGGGTGAAATTGAGGATATGAGCATGGAATTGAAACTTCTAAAGAAGAAGAATAAAAAGATGAATTTGACATTAATAGCTGTTATTGTCATTGTAATTTTTTTTTCTCTATAAGGTGGTTTAGTAGTGGATTAGTTATGTACTAAACTTTCTTTTTAATGTGCTTATTTATGTACTCAAATTATCCAAGTAATCAAAAGTTGTCTTTAAATTAGATAACAATGTTTCATGTCATTTCATATTTGTTCAATGAATACATCAGCACATTTGTTTGTTTGACAAACACAAAAGCAAAGCTTATGCCTAAATAGAAGTCTTACATAAACAGGAATTACTTGCTACATCAGTGTGCATTGTTTGCAGCCCTTTACCAAACACTAGTGGGAATTGTTTGCTACAAAAGCAGTGATAAACACAAAAGCCTACAAGGCATTGTTTACATCAAATTTTAACACACAAAACAACCACAATTGACACTTCTTTGTTTTACAATGTCATGTCCAAAAACAGCCCACAATTGACACTTCTATCTTTTTCTTGTACWGACAATGGAGTTTGGGACTGACATTGACTTGGCTGAGGTTGAGTGCTTGTGCGTGAAATCTCCTGAAATGCAGACTCCATCTGATTTCTCTGCAATAATTAAAAACCAAGGCAT